>JAIZAY010000728.1:0-32163 GCA_029531755.1 Holothuria leucospilota | reverse complement strand
AATAACTATTCAGCCAAGTAGGTACTTTTAGCTAAGCATTGCTAAAAGTGAAACGTTAACACTATAAGGAAATATCTTTTCCATCACAGAGATTGAGCATATTTATTTTTCGCCTTGTTCCGCCGAATGCAAAAGTAACTTGGATTGTGACATTTGGAAATGTGAGTAATTGCATATAACCTTAGCACGTGCAAATGTTCTGTGATGCGCATGTGGCAGATTTTATTGCTTTGCGCGCACAAATGCAATGCAATCGAATCAAGTTTCAAGTTGCAAGAAGTATCTGACAATGTGCATTGCTTTTACATGGGATGAAAATCGGCATGTCTGCCTTGCAATTCAAGCAAAATTAAGGGCAAAGTGAATAAATTTCATCGCCTTTTAATTGTAAAGGAATATAGGGTGACGCCTAAAGGAATGCACTAAGTTGACAATTTTGTACAAGTTTGGTAATATTCGCTCATTGGGAAAATCTTGGCTCACAATCTAGACACATGATGTAACCACGCGGTCACGAAAATTGTGACGGGTGTTTATCTTATTATTTTAAATTATGAAATTTTGGCACTAATTTAATTAGATATTTTGATTGGAGTGGACCTCACAATGAAATTGTAAAGTATAGATGCAGAAGAATGCCTGCAGAATTTGTTGAATTTGCAGCTATTCTCATGGCACAGTCAATGATAACTTTTTTGTAAAAATTGTGACGGGTGTTAGCCATTTGTCCCAGTCGCCATTGATTTTAAAGGCGGACAAGTATGGCTTTAAATTTAGTCAATAGTGAGGGATCACAAAATTGTTTTTGGGAATTATTACTGTAAAAATGCCATATTTCTAATTCATTTTGGAAAGGCTGGAAAGCATTTCACTTTTAAATGAGTACTGAGGAAAGAAACTGAAAAGAACTTCTTTTAGAGAAGCTAGAAGATATCTGGAATTGAAACTACTTTTTTTGTAATTATTGAGGGCAGAAAAAAAAAAGGCATACATTTTGGCTTGTGACATGTATGTTTGAAAAAAGTACGATATTATCATTTTTTGTCTATTACACTTTAGAGCCTTTTGTGAAGCACAATGGCAACTATTTTTATTGATGTATGTAGTAAGCTTCATTTTTGTGGCTTCATGTTCGCACTTTTTGCATGTAATTGGCCCTAGTTGAAATGAAGGTTTTTTGGTAGCATCATTTTTTTTCAATTTCGGGATTATATTCTTCATATAGTCACTCGCGTGTGCATGGGCAATACTATAGAAATTCACTTTGACATAGATATATGAGTCTTCTGTGTAGGGGGGCTGTAAATGTCCTGCACAGGATGGGCATTCTCACGCTTTCCTCTCTTTGTATTATAGTGCTCTGCTTAGTATTTTGACGAGATGGCAAAATTGGTACAGCATGCGTAGAACAGTCTTTCTGCCAAAGGGGGGAATGTACACTTTATAGCTGGCACGCGTACATACCTGAGGCTCGAGATCAGCTGAGGGCTATGTCATGCAATGCCATACTTAGGCGGTCCGGGAAACATATATTACCACATCCAATGTGCTACAGACGTGCTATCTACCTGTACGCCGTCCTAGCTGCGTTGCGCTTTCCTGACGCATTTTCTCTAGGCAAGCGAACTGAATTTTCCAGCGTCCTTGATAGTACTGTTTGGTGCCGATGCTCCAAACAAATCTGATGAAAATAGCATCTTTATGCACTTACAGGTAATTACTTAATAGGGGAATTTTTTTCATGATCCCCCGACTAGTTCCAATTTCTGCCCAACTATGCATCTTCGTAGGCTTCCTCCCATAACTGTAATGAGGCTCTTCGTGTGCAGAATAAACTGTTTTTCATTGATTAAGGCCTGCCTGTCAGGCATTAGCAAGCTATAAAATGTAATAAAAGTACTCTCTCGTGCTGCGTCTTGTGTGGAAGGTGAGGGGCTTACTCTGCATCTTGCAATTTTGCAAAACTTTGATGTCAATAAAAGAGCAGTCAGGCCAAGGCTGAGAATTTTGCATATAGCATACAGGTGGTAAAAATAGATGACTTTGGGGTGATTGACAGTCCTGTCTTTAAGTTTGCCTCTGTAACACCTATATAATTATGGTGCTCAAGTTTGTGGCGCTACGCTTGTGGTTTTCGGTTTTTGTTGACACAATAAACGTATGAACCAAAACTTTAACGGCATACAAACAGCTTATGTACGCGCTAATAGGCTTCGCAATGCGAATGTGTGGTAATGGTCTAGCTTAGTTTTTTATGTGAAAACACAGTATTCGGTGACTGTTACAACGTGTATAACACTTGTTAGTAGTCCTGGGGGCTTATAGACGTGCCCGCAGATTTAAGCCGCAATTTTGTTTAAAAAAGCAATTAAAAAACCTTGCATTGGCATTACTGATTAGGAATATTCAGTTTTCAGTGGCTGTTAACAGTTTAAGAGAATCTATGTTTTTGAGGATATCTTGAACCATTTAGTGGCTTAGGCCCTAGGGTTTTTGAGGATGTTTCCAATTTGAGCTTCTAGCTAGCCTAGGCCGAGGTCCTGTTTTGCTCACAAAGTGAGGCCGGCATATATCAAGAGTAAGCAGGTTTGTTTCATGCTAGGGTGCCGAGTGGGTGCTGTGAGCTGCGAGTTTGCTTTTGGGTTGAGGTTGTCTTTAGGATGAGTTGGCTTGGGCCAAGTTGTCCTCTATAGCGCGTTTTTGGTTGCACAGGTTGCCGACTTTGGGGGCAGCTCTTTGGTCATACATAGGGGGGCCTATAGGCTAATTAATTATGAGGCCATGCCATTAAAACGCTACTATACTTAGGGCGCTACTAAGCAAGCATAGGGCTGCTGGGGAAACGACTACTGAGCGGCCCTATCTACAGTAGTCTTAAAATTTTCATGCTGGGACGAAAGGGCTCTGGCTGAGTTGGTATTGGGGCCGCGCTGTCTTTAGAGCGAGAATGAGCTTGGGGTTGAGTGTGAGTTTTTATCGCCGAAAAGAGGCATTTGTAAGTCATTGCTTCCCCGCGCTTGCTCTGATTATGGCCTAGTAACCTGTGCATGCTAGCTCTCATTGAGTGAAAAAAAATCACATAATGTAGGCTTGCGCTGTGGAATTGGGTATAAGCGAATGCATGCTCAAAGTGATTTCCTATATTTCCTATAAATTTTCCTATACTAATTCCTCCCAAAGCGCTATATTTTCCTATATTTTTGTATGAATTTTTGGGCTTGTTTTTTCCTATGTTCGTCGGGCTGTGATATTTTTGCCTGAATGCTACCAAAATCACTTTCGTTTTATGTGGTGTTTTTGGGGTGAAATTTTTTGCAGATTATTCTTTTTTCCCGCAAGATAGGGGCTGGTCATAGACTGCCGAGTGGCTTAGTTTGGAAACAGGTAAGGCAGTGTATACGGATGGCCCTAAGTACCGGTATCTTAGATGCAAGTACAGGCAAAGACCTAGCTTATGATCAGGAATGTAGTTAAAATGTTCTCATATGAACAGCATAGGTTCCTCACTAATAAACGACTTCTTTCGGCACGCACGGCATCATAATGTTTTCGCCTAACTCTCGGGGCAACGCTGTATTTTAAGTATCTACTGATTTTCATCTGCTTTGAGGGGAATTGTAGTGGTATTGTCCAAGGGGGTGGATTAAGATCCGCTTTTGCCTGCATCGCCCCTGTAGTCATGGCAGTCCTCCATCATTTAAAGCCTTAACCTATTGTCTTTGCATGCAGCAGATAGCTGGTCCGGTGATTAAAGCCTATTTGCTTTGATTCAAAATCTTGTTATACAATGGTTCAAATACGACGAAATATTTTTCCTTGGTCATCTCCCACCTTCTTTTCTCCTCAAAGCTGAGTTAGGTGCTTATTAGATCAGTGGAATTGTCGCAAAGTGTTTGTACAATTACAATTTCACTCGCCGCTATAAGCCAAAAGAACTTTGTTTGTTTTGAGAAAATTAAGAGGTCTCACTGTCCCATGAAGTGAGCTTAAGTTTACCCAGTGTGCCCAATCTGAAGAAAGGAGGTTTTTTCCCTTAAGCTCCACAAGAAGCTCTATTGGCAGTTCTCTGATGTCCAACAAAAGAATTACATGCCAAAACGTGCCAAAGTGGAAATGCTTAATCCCATGTATGGGATCTGGTGGCTGGCAGTGCCCATCACTGGTGGAAAGTGGGGAGGCACTGTGTGCCAAGTTGCCCTTTGTCCGTAATTTTTGGCATGTAACTTCGTTCTCAAGTGAAATTTTAGTATGTTAAGTATGTTAAGTGCACAGACCGTTTTGGCACACTGTCGGGCATCTTGACACTGTGGACTACATTGTTTCTGGGCCATAGTTTTTGTACAATTTCAAAGTGAGGGGTCATGGGCATTTTTTCGGGGGTTGACCATTATGGGCACGAGCTCCGTGTGTTACAGTGGATCCTTTTCACTGATGTTTGATAATTTTCCTTAATTTTTAGTAGCCTAAAGATATTTAAATTTTTTGGAAAATAATTTAACTTACTTCAAAATTATTAAGCATATGTTAGCCGCGAGAATTGCATTGTAAGTCACCCAGTCATTCAAAAACTTTTAAAAGGGGAGGGGGACACCACCTCCCTTTTACAGCCCCCCCTTCACGCTGACTCATCACAAGAATAAAAACTGCATGGCCTCCCCCCGAAGGATCAATTCTGCTTAATGGCACTGGGAAGTGAGTTTGAAGGTATTCATGAGCAACCATAAAGTTGTCTACAGACCTAATTATAATTAACTGTCAACCACATGTCACACTTTACGCGGATTGACTAGGCAATAACAGTGTATAGTAATTACTGGCAAAATGGGTTATTATTAGAGTTAAGTACATTTTCCTGTTATTTAAGCATCAAAATTCAAAATTTTCTCATCTCAACCCCATTATAAAATTGGAGCTGAGGTAAAATTCCTTTCTTGTGTACTTTAGGAACATAAGGGGGGGCTAAGTCAGTTCGATGTGTCGGGCACATTTAACTTACCCATCGCATTTTGGCAAAGCACCATCATGGTCAAATTCCATGTTTGAGAACGCACCTTTCCTTAGACAGTTAATATTATAAATATTGATAAATTTTGGAGATCTTTTTGGTATGGCAGCAAATAATAATGCACTTATCACATGAATGCCCCGCATGCCTACTACCGCTCTGGTACTGGTCGCAGTCATATGTCGCTAAGCAACAATGTCTGACACAATCCTGCACAATGCCTTATCCTCCTCAGTCACGGATCAATTTATGCACAAATTTGGCATTTTTTTGAGCTGACATGATGGTGCCACCATTTATTGACTGGAAAAATTGAGAATAGCAATTGGTATCTCCTGTACAAAGTGTAACAAATTGCTGACCAATGAGCCACTCCCCTTGGTCAAGCAGAAACATTGACAGTTTTAATAACTGAGGTAAATGTGAACTCACTCGTCAGGTCCATGCTGGATCGCATGACCAATATGGTTTTCGGCAATGCATGGGACATGTGCTCACATTTTCCATTAGAAATCAGTGACCCAGGCGCATTTGAACCCGACATATGCCCAGGGGGTAGTGGGGGATGTGTCATTCAATTGACTGAAGTGCATAACATTTAAATGGGTAAGGCTAGTTTCTTGGTGCGCATGGTCAAATATTCAAATAGCAGAGCCACGCTACAAGGAGTATTATAGCCGCTTTCGGCCTTCACCGAAAATTTAGGGTGGGGTGTTTCCTTTTCTTGAATTCCATGTTTGATGGTTAGTAACCAGCACTCTTCTGCCACAAAAGTGGACCTGGCACGATTGTGGATACTCCATTAGAATGCAGCATTTGTATCATTTAAGCGAGTATAATTTAAGTTATTTTTCCGCTTTAAGGTACTGTGGGTTTTTCCGTGCCATCCCCAACTTTGAGGGAATTTTTTTTTGATGGATATTTAGAACACCATTTTGTGTGTGACATTCTTATATTTTTCGCTGGAAAAATCCTTATACAAAACCCTATATATTTCATCAGTATCCTTCTATACAAAAGCCCTCTCTATATTTTTTATGTAACTGGATCGCACTTTTGAAGCCTGGGGAATGGGGCGGGTACCTATACATATATGCACAGTACGTAATGGACAAGCCATGCATCACTCAATGCTTGCAGACTACTTCAATAGCAGACTACAATATCGCCTTGCATGCGTGTGCAAATATACATACAAAACCAAAGGGAGAAGGTTCCACAAGATGGGTGCAAGCATTGGTAAATGCGTGTGCATAGATCAAACAGCTTTTCGACAGATCTTCACCTTAAACACAGGATTTTACAACAAAAAGTCCCCCAACAAAGTGCCGTCATCTGTTCGACGCCAAAACAGTTAGCTTCTGCTTGTTATATACTCCCAAAATTGCAAGCACCTTGACCTTACATAAAGACAACTTCAGTAGCATTAATGCTTCTTTTGCCACCAGCTGCTATGACCATATCTCAATACATGTTATATGTAAATTGAGATAAAAATAAGGCTAAGCCAGGTTACTACTTCAGAGTAATTCTACTTAAAATTTAGGCTGTCCTTCTTGTTGTGTTTTGTGTTTTACATTAGCGGTCACTTCTCTTCAAGCTAGCCTGAAAAAGATGCTCAAAGACCAACTTGAAAATTGTCATGTGCACAATTCAAACAATATGCAGGATATCTCTAAGGTTAATGTTAAGCTACAGCAAATTTAATATGGACACTTTTTGACCAAACAGCAGGGATGTTTTGGTATGGGGAAGTTTTCATACAGCATCATTAATAGAACTACTGGTGACCTTTATGGCATCCCCACAAAAATCCTGTTTCCTAAGGTTACTATATTCTGTAGGCCTAGCCTTACTGTAATAGTTTATGCAGAGGACATGCCATAGTATATCTATAGGGCTGCCATGGTACAGTAATTGTGATACTGGTATCATCAATATAGTTTTGCAGTAATGATATCAACCTGAGTTTTACATGATGTGATATCGTAATAGAATATCAACATACGGTAAATGATCATGAAATCATGAATTCTCTTCGTTCTATAATTTCAAGCAGCTTCTTCAGTCATTACAAGGGTAATCCTTCAACATTTTATATAATAAAACAAAAGATTAACATTGAGAGAAAAATTTCCTTTTCAAAAGGTCTACATGTGGCCTACAACAGCTTACTGGTCAAGTACATTGTAAGTTACAAACTAACAGAACCTTAATTCTCGAGCTGCACACACATACTGTACATTCTAGTTGTTATTGGCTTGATGTGAGTTCAAAGCTATGTTAAACCAGACAATATCGCAATATCACAAATGCATCCCTATTCATACAGGCAGTCTGAGTGATATAAAGCACTTACACAAAATAGGTGATTCCCACTATACCGAAGGTTCACTAGCTGACAGAAGATCTACCGTACAGTACTATAGGATTAGGGTTAGCATTAGGGTTAGAGTTAAGATTAGGTTATAAATGGTTAGCAGACCTCAGGTCTATGGTGAATCTTTAGACTAGTGTGCCGTATTCAAAACAAGATGACTGGCTCACTTCATGGCGTTCTAGGGTTACCAAGTGCTAGTTTCCAGACCCAGTAGTTTCCTACCCTATGAAATGTTAGTTTTCGTCTCTGACTTGGTCCAGCTAATGTTTTAAAGGTCCAAGATTCCTTTTCAGTTTGAAATGATGTGATACACTCTTCGATTATTTCTTTGACATTTGTTTATTTGCACTGTGTAGAAATCTTGTCAATGTAGCCAACTTATGGCTGTGAAAGTTATGCAAAATTACTAATTGTTTAATCCCAAAATTTTGCGATCGTTTAGTGATTAATCGCAAGCACCTGTGATCAACATAGAGACTTTAAACGTGCCCTTGAACATGATGAATACGTAAAATGCATTAGTGACGTCCGGGGGACATAGTTTCTATGAACCTCAAAAACGGATCCTCATAGAACTAGAAGCTCAACTTTGATGTCGTATGTTTTACGTGTGTGCCATTTGTATAATTATGTATTTCACTTTTTCACAAAAAATTAAAAGTAAACATCTAATTTTCTGTAATAACTACAGATTGTTTTTTATTTCGTATGGAAAAACGGGTTTTGCGATTAATAGCTGGTAGCTTTGTACTAAACATTTATTACACGTGATCATTTAGCAATTAACCTCCAAACAGTTACAGCCCAAAGCCAACTATATTTATTAAGAGGACTACAGTAGTAAATGCCATTCATGTGACCTATCCTGTCTTGGCCAAGGCTGATTCATTTAAATGAGAATTTGAGGCATACAGTACACAACTTCAGAAGTCTTTCTTACAGTGTTATAGACCTACTCTGTTTTGCAATTAAAAACATTACATTTCTTCGCTTACAACAAAATCAAAACAAATTTCCTCATTTGAAGTACGATTTATGTAGGAAAGGAACCTAACGTGTTTGGGGGAGGAAACTAACTTTTCATAGGAAAGGAAACCAACTGGCCCCGCATTCTAGCACTCATGCAGAGATTCCTTACCCTTAAAATCAAAAGATTTACCTGTAAACCTCCATTAATGAAAATATAAGACCAGCAGCTATGGCCAAACTTCCCTAGCTACCTGTAGACCTTGACCTAGTCATGGCATGGGCTGGGGCCCTTTCCAAAATACTGAATACCTGACTAGGAGGCATGGAATGTGCTCAAGAAAGGCTTATGTGGAAACCTTCCAGCATTTTACATGGAAGGACTATGGGTTGCTAGACTTAACCATGCTCCTGGGCAGCAAGAATGTGAGGAAGGGGAGATGGCATCCTTGTAATTTAGTTGCCCTTACCCCTTTTCACCAAATGTGTGGAAAACAGCCATAGTGCAGCTGATTTTTATCATTGGGGGATGACTGCCATGATAATCACAGATAAAGGACTTTTTTCTGTGTTCTTCATCCATTTCGGTGTTCTAGTTTAAAAATGCTTATGCATGCTGGTCACCATACCTTGTGTGAGTGGGAAAACTGTATACCTTTTGAAGATTTGACCATCAGAAGCCTACTGCCAACTTGCCAAGAGTGTACTATTACACTGTATAATTCTCCAACTTTTAATATGTAGCAACTGCTGTGTATAGGTCAGTCTCCCTCTCTTTACAGACTATAAGTAGGTCTACTACGTACACTACAGACTACAGTGCATATGCAATGGTGCTGTACACTAAAAGATTCATAAGAGCAGAACTAATACAATAACATTTTAAATAATTCATAAACAGGAACACAGTATGATACTCTACAATTTGGAATAATTTCTACAACAGTTTACTTACACGACTTTCACAGTGTAAGGTCAGCTATTCTACAGTACATTAACTTTATGTGTGTTAGCATCAGGGGCGGATGCAGGTTTTGACTAAAGGGGGGGTTTGGGATTATACTTACTATCTAAGCGGAGCGCCACCATGAGTTGGCGCGAAGCGTACAGAGAAAATTTTTGGTCCAGAAGACCCCCAGATTACAGTAAATGGCATTTCCCACGCGTTTCCTAGGCTCTTTGATCACGTATAAAAACAAGTTTTCATTGAAATTCCCTGTGTCAGAAATTTTATGATAAATGTCCTGTCAAAAAGTTGTCTTCCTTCTTGTGAGAGATGCATGCTTTACAGCCCGATAACGATCTTGGGCGTCAGGAGTTCGGAACATTCAGTCATTTGTTGTGCTCTCTCTAGGCACTCACAGTGACTCACTGAAAGTTGCTCGCTTGTGCTCAATAAAGAAAATTTGGTTTCTCTTTTTGAAATCTTCTGAAAGTATTTTGGTATTGGGGCCTTAAAATTCAACTAGTAGGCTTAATCGCATGCATGGTATTTTTGGTTGTCTCGTTATCTAAGCGGAGCGCGACCATCGTTTGGCGCGGCGTCAGGGGTGGCGCCAGGATTTGCCCGACGGGGGAGCAGACTCCCCGACGGCGGGCCAGAGACCCGATGCCCTGACAGCCATGATGTCGTCGAGGAATTGGTGAGGAGGGATTTGAAGAAAACTTGTGTACTAGATTATGATATTGCGGGGCATATATTTCATAATATTTGTATATACTAGAGAAATATATTTCCGCCTTGATTTATCGTTTTCCCTAGAATCTAAACTGTGAAATTTCAAAGCGCGCGAAGCGCGCGAAATTATTTTCGGATAGGCCTACAATAAAAGGAATCTGTACTTATTTGAAGCATATATATATATATATATATATCAGCGGCGTAGGAAGATGTTTGACATTTGGGGTGCCAGACCAGATGTGACTTCTCGACCTTGAATCCCCTTCCCACACTAAAACACATTTGCTCAATGTGATTCTTCCGATTTTAATTTGAGCAAAATAAAAATATTCAAAGCAAAAGGAAACCTAAACAACACCATGCAGGAGTGATTTTTTGTTTGGGAGGCTCAGGAGGACTGGAGATTTTGTGGGGTGACTCCCGTTTACTATCTAAGCGGAGCGCCACCATAGGTTGGCGCGGAGCGTACCAAGAAAATTTTAGATTTGAATACGTCCCAGATCGCCGGAAATGGCACTTGTCCGGCTTGATAGCAGCTATTAAGATGTGCAATTTTTGTGAAAAAATGTAAAGTTTGATTTGATTTTTTTTTATAAAATACATTTCTGTGAGGACAGATTAGTTGAGCTGGCCTAGACTTGGGGTCCGAGGATTGGAAGTTTGAACCCCATTTACTATCTAAGCAAAGCGCCATCATAGGTTTGCGTGGACGAAGCGTACCGAGAAAATCTGAGATTTTAATACATCCCAAATTACCGGAAGTGGCGCTTGCCAGGATTTTTGAAGCCATCAAGATGTGTCCTTGTTGTGCAAATTTTGTAAGTTTGATTTGAATTTAACACTTTAAGTCTGTTACAATCTATCCGACTTCATTCAGAATTGTTCAGCGTTGAGTTATCCCCCATGGATTTCAGTGGATTAGTTGGAACTGACGTTTTCTACAGCCAGAGTCTGTTAACTTATTATCAAGTTGAGTAGAGGTAGCCCCACGATTTGCCCGGCGAACGGCCAACGACCCGAAACTCCGACAGCCCCAATGCCGTCGAGGACTGGTGAGATGGGATTTGAAGAAAGCCTGTGTACTAGCCTCCATTTCATTCTGGTCATATATTGCATAAAATTTGTATATACTAGAGAAGCTAAGTTCCGAGTTGATTAAATGTTTTTTTCCAGAATCTAAACTGAAAAAATGCAAAGCGCGCGAAAATTTTTCGGGTCATTTTTCACAAAAACCATAGGCCTATGTAATTATTAAAAACAATAAGAAAGAAAAGCTGTAGGGGTTCTAGACCGTATAGGAGATAATATGCATTGTATCGAAACTACCTTGACTATCCGATGAAGTAGCCAAATATTGCTTGGTGAGTCCTTCACCAACTGGCCGTACCGCATAACACACAAGAGAACAGTAGCTAGGCTTCGCAATATGGGATGAAATTTACGACCTCTACATAAACTGTGTACTTTTCCTACGTGTTCTGGTAAGGGGGAAAGGACTTGCGCTATCTAGTGATGTAGAATGAAACTATTGAAGAAACCAAAATACCTCTCTTGCGCGCGTAGCGCGCTGAAAATTTTAGGTTTTTATTAGAGAAATTGTCCTCTTAAGAGCAAAAATAGGTAAAACGAAACTGTAAACTGTCGCAATTATTGGGGGGGGGGGGTAAAATGACATTTGGCCCCCCTTAAAACACATTGGGGGTCCATAGCCCCCTCGGTCCCCCGGTTCCTACGCCACTGTGTATAGGTCAATTGTCAAGGCAGTTGGGCCATATCGGGCATAACCTACGCTGAACTTCCCTCCTCGAGTCACTAGCAGTACCTCACGACAGACACAAGAGAACATTAACTAGGTTTAGCAATATAAGATGAAATGACCGACATTTACATAAATCCATGTATTCTACTTATATTAAGTTACTTGGAAAGGTGAAAAGGGTTTGTACTATATTTAGCTATCAGTAGTAACGGAACTGAGGAAGAGTGGGCAAAGTGGACCGAAAATTTTGGATTCTATCGCAGAAATGACCCTTTTTAAAGCCAAAATAAGTAAACCGACCAGGTCGGTAGCGACAGCATTTTCCCGACAGGAGGCCGGATCATGCAGTGACCCGAAGTTCCGACAGCCGCTATGTCGAAGGGGTAGGTAAGGAGGGGATATGAAGGAACCTAAATATTCCAAGTCATTGCAGCGCATATTTTGTATAATATCACTGAATACTTCATGAGCCGAGTTGCACTGATAGTGTACTTTTGAATCGGAAACGTAAAATTGCAAAGCGCGCGAAGCGCGAAATTTTTTTCTTTTTTTTTTTGGTTTTACACAAACAATATATGTAATCATTAAGAACAAAAAGAAAAAAAACTGTGGGGTTGTAGACCATATCAGGGATAACATACATTTTATCGAAACCACCTGGACGACCCTATGAAATACCCAAATTTTTCTCCTTGAGTCGCTCACCAACTGACCGTACCGCATGACACACACAAGACAACAGCAAGTAGACTTTGCGATATGGGATGGAATTTACGACCTCTTAAGTTTGTTAAGTTTTACAGGTCTTGTGCTATCTAGCAATGTAGAATGGAAGTACTGAAGAAACTGGAGTGACTCTACCGCGCGCCTAGCGCGCCGAAAATTTTGGGAAATTGTCCTCTTGAGAGCAAAAAACAGGTAAACCGTCGGGGCGACTTGTCGTCGTAGGGGACTACACACTTTACCGTATCGACTAAGACTCCCCGACTGTAACAAAGTGTAAACATTCCCCGACGGGGGCCATGGCCCCCTGTCCCCCACCTGGCGCCATCACTGCGCGGCATGAACCAAGAAAAATTGACCCTTCTCAGACCTTACAATCTATACTTAGGCCATCTTCATGTTTCATATTTTGTATGTTTGTCATTTCCATGGAAACATTACGTTTCTTTGATACCCTCCCTTGCTGTATATACAACCATGTCGTCTAGAAGCACGAAGGAAAAAATGCTAAAATACCGCCTACAGGTCACTGGCACTTCCCATGTGCAAGAAACTCCAGGGAAACACCCACTCTTTTGTATGGAGACATTTTTGAGCGCACAGACCTTACTCTCATTCTGGGCTTTTTGAAGGAAAGTGGCATGTATAGAAATATTTGACATGTCTCCTGGATTTACCTAGATTTTTTGTTGAATTTTACCCCTTTACTTTTCTCTTTTGTCAATCACATTCTCGTTGACTGTTGTGAATACTCCCATGTTCGCCAGAAGTACTATGCTGTGCCAGATCTGAACACTATTTGAGCAGACAGATTCTGCCCTTATTCTGGGCTTTCTCAAGGAAAGCAAACTGTATAGAAACTTTTTGACACGACTCTCGCATTTTCCTGAACATTTCAGAGGAATTTGAACTGTACCCCAACTTTTTTGTACCTAATTGTACCGCAACATTGCACCATTTTCTTCTCTAGGTGACACTATATAACACAATCGTGTTGGTGTGTCGTAAAATCCCATCTAACAAACTTTTGCATGGAATAATGTTTAAACGTGATCTTGGTCATAACGTGCTCTTGGATAGAAAAGGAATATATCTTGTGAAACAAATGAAAGGGATTCAGTATATAAGCGAATTTTGGATTATAATACCTTCCAGAACAATGGTAATTTCTTTAGATATATGTTCCAACTGAACAGTCTTATTTTCCCTGAACGTCTTTACATCCAAGGGATGTCCAAAGTATGATCAGCCTTATCAATTTCTGATTATATTAAATGATTCCAATTCAACGACAACCACTTTTAGACAACACAATATTTGAATTTTTCAGCGAGAGTACAAGCGAAAAGCTGGAGTCGCGTTCCCATTTTCAAAAGAGAGTTAGGCACTACTGGATGCGATTTCATTGCATATGGGAACCAAGATTAGAGCTGAACCTCCTCTTGAAGGACTCACTGACTCTATAAGGATTTTGAATGAGAGAGAATCGGGACGATAGAAGGAAAAATACGCTGTCAGCAAACTTATAATTATGGCATGTTAATTGCATTGTTGTAACTGAAAATAACCTTCAAAACTTACCGGGGAAAATAATCAATATATTATACAAAATGAAAAATCCTCGAAAATCAAAGGGGGGGTTTAAACCCCTAAAACCCCCCCTTGGATCCGCCCCTGAGCATGTATGTGGTTGTCAAAGTTTTGAATTTGGTGTCCATTTTGTCTCTAAATTTGCTTACTACCAGTGTCAATCTAAAGGAGAAATGTGGCACTGAACAAAACTACTCTTGCTTTGGTGGAAAGTCACTTCAGTACTGTAATCAGGGAGTTACTATTTGAATTGATAATACAAGGAGTTTAATTTATAAATGCTAATACTTTAAGACCTATTCAAGTGTGAAAAATTACCAATTATTGGCTGTTAATAAGGCTTAAGATGAACTACTGTATCTCCTTGCAACATCAGCAATCTCCACTAATACTTTAACAAGGGGGTTAAATTGAACAATGCTTTGATGTGTAGGTTTGTACAGCCAACCTTAAAAATACAGGTTTCCTTAAACTCAAAATAGAACTAGATCAATACAAGTGCCCCTACCTCAACAAATGAGCTAAAGAGACAGAAGCCTAGTTCTACTACATTCTGAGAAGTTTCCTCAAGTTTCCTCCGGACATAAATCTATTGTCACAATTTCACTTAAAATTGCTCCGATGTGGTCTCATTCACGACCGTAAACGACATCAGAGAGAAAATCTATTTAGTTTTCAGGCATTGAACTGGCAATGCTGTGGCTATGGAAAATTTTGCCATATATAGCTCTCCTCATGTTGCAGACAACAATTTGTTTTGTTTACTTTCTAATCCAGCTTACGTCTTTTATAAATCTGAAGAGCAAGGTAATTGAACGATTATTACTGTACGGTAGGTGACCTTGAATACGTAAACCTCACTTCAAAGGAAGTTTTGGTGAGCTATCTCCATTCAAAAATCAAGTCCCTGCTGTAATTTAAAAAGAAAATCACTTTCCTCTCAAGGCTGTCTCCTAATCTGTGTTGAATGTTAAAGGCAGTGACTTCAACATAGGGTCGGGTGCAGTAGATAGATGACGTGAGAGGTATTTCATTCAATCATTTACACCTTTATTGAATTGGAAAACCATTGTTTTTCAAGAACTGAAGTGTGTTGGTCAGTGCGTGGTTGATGGCATATACATGTGCCTTTTCTACCAAGCTGCAGCATGCACAGAATTAAAAGAGTTGCCATGAATTCTTGGTTTTCTTCTTTTGCAGGAACTCGATCAAGAAGGAGAAAAGAAAGTCCTGAAAGTATTGCAGCTAAATTCATTGCTGCAAAATGTGATCAAGATAGATTTTGTGTCCAAATCTTCCCCTTAAAAGGTACAGTAACATCTTTTTAATAGCTTTGTGCATAATATACTGTACTGTATGGAGACTTAAAACTGCAGATCTCAGTAACTACAAAAATTGCTTTTGTTTGGATGTTTAAAACTGAGTACTGTGCACAGTGGATAATGGTGCGTACTGTACTGCAAAGAAAAACTGCATGATGTTCACTGTGGAGACGTGATTCAAAATGTCATACTTCTCCCATTTTAATATTTCCCTTGAGCTGTAAATGTTATTATGAGAACTGTGCAAGTATAATTAGGTGCATATAATGGTGCACAAGTGCATTGTTTTCCAAATGACATACTAAACAAGACAACTGGGCTCAGGCCTCATTACGGACACTGTTAATGTAGACTAGCGATATTCATACAACGGATAATGTCCCAATTTCCTATATATTTACAATGAAAAAGCAATGCACAAACAGTACATGATGGCCAATGCAGCCCATTAAAGATTTGTCCTGAGATTCATTGAGGGTGTAATAATTTGACACTTGATGGTAAACTAACTACCAAAAGTGCTGCCAGTAGTAGGATTTACCCTTGAGTGCACACAATTAATTGGACCCAGTCATGTGTGATTGCATGTAGACATACTGACCAACTGTACAAGCTATTTATAGTGCATTATATGCTATTGTGAACATTTGTAGTCAACTACCTTTGGAAGTCAACTGGTGGTTATCTAAGAACCAATTTGTGCAGTAGAGCATTCAATGAGGCTAATGTTACAAACTTGGGTAGATATTTAATCTCCCCTGTTTTTGGCCAAAAACAGGGGTCTCGGGTGGTATTCCTTATGGGCTGAGAAGATCGTAATGTATTCACCACTATGAACATAATACTGGTACACTTAAGAACATTTTGAACATAGGGGAACATAAATTTTCTCCAAGAATGAAAAACTTGTATGGGAATTTAAAAAAAAAAAAAAGCTTACAAGTATCTATAACACAGAAGTCTGTAATGTGCATGTTCACTTGTACTTTCTGCAGTATATAGTTGTAGGAGGAGATGGTAGGGTGGGGACGGGGAGAGGAGGCCAGACTTGCCAATTCTCACCATTTAACGGTGAGTCTCACATTATCAGGCATACTCTTCACTTTCAGGCAATGCCAGATAAGATTATTTAGACCAAGATCAGTGGCAGCTTTCCATCACTGGTTAAGATGTAATTGAATCGCAGAAGTATCATTGCTAGAAAAGTGACCAATCTTTTGCAAACAATCGATTTTGTAGATGGCATCTTAACTTTATTTAGAGGGTGAACTAATCTAAAATCTTCTTACTGTAGTTTAGCAGTCACTTTTCATAATGAGGTACGGTATGAGACTTGTTTAAAATCTTCAGGTTTGAGATGTGATTTCTTCAAGAACATCACGGTTTTCCATTTATGAGAGTGGCAAGTCTGGGAGACAAGAACCTCCCAATCAGATCTCTTTCTTGCCCCTTGCTTGTCCATCTCAGCACCTTGCCCTAAATGAGGCTGGTGGACCAAGGCAACAACCATAGTGCAACATACAGTGTGACAGCTTGTGGGCCAGTCTTAACCCCTTGAATCCAAAATATTTTCCTCACCCTCTATGCACCCTGAATCAAAGGCATTATGCCTTTCACATGCAGTTTTGTTTATAAACTGGGAGAATATGACATTCCCCCAAGTTAAAAATGTATGTGTACGGTATTACATGCATAGTGGGTGCCTGTACGGCATTGTTATTCACAGTTTAAATAGGATTAACTGGGGAGATTAATTATTAACTGTATGTACATTCCGAATGTACAGCAGTATCTCACTGTGTAATGCATGTAGTGTATTGCAGAGGTTTATGAATGGACCCATATATGGTACACTGCCACTGGGAGATACATGGCACTTATATTTCCCCCTGAGTAACAAAATGTCTTCATAAACACTGTAAAAGTTGTTTGTGCAGTTTGGTACAAACTACATGCGCAATATTTGTCCCCAATGTACAAAACAGTAACAGTCACTGTGTAATGCATGTAGAGTAGTATATATTGCAAAGGTTAATGAATTGACCCATGTATAATAGACTGGGAGAAATATGACACATATTTCCCCCTAAGTTAAAAATGTGTAACTGTGTACAGTATTAAAGTACATGCATAGTGGTGTATAACACAGGTACTGTAATGTGTGTACATTGTTTTTTCACTGTTTTCAATAGGATTACTGGAGAGATCAGATTATCATCTGTATGTACTGTACATCACCAATGTACAGTACCAGTATCAGTGGGTGTCTAGAAAAGTAAGACCTAGAAACATAAGACCTAAGACCTAGAAACATAAGACCTAAGACCTAAGACCCTGAGAAAAATTCATGCTGCCGCTGTCAGCAGGGTTTTCACTCATCATTTTTTTTCAGGAGTCACTAACCCTTTAGAATGAATTTACAAGTGTTAACTAAAAAAGAAGGGGTCAAAGTAAATTTGAGTTTCATGCAACAAACTTTATTCCTGTTTTTGTCTAGAAGAAGCAACATAAAACATACTGAAACGAGGTGAGTATTCACTTCTGTGATAAGAACCTTCATGTAGACTTACGTCATACACTGTAACTTGAAAACTTCAAATATATCAATTATGATCGTAAAGTTCTCCCACCAAAACATGTGCCGTGCACCAGACACACTTAGAATTGAAACACGTGCTTTTAGTACGTGCTATTAGCGCTAATAGGCATGTACAGAAGCCTATGATGTAGTCCTCTCTGTACGATTCGATCATTGCAATAACAGACCTGTCAACCTCCAAATTTGTAAACCTGGAGATTTTCACAAAAACCCTGGAGAATGGTACCTCAAACCTGGAGATTTACAATTTGTTCTGTAGTACCTCTAAATAGATCTTACTCAGGGGCGGCTCAAGGGTATTTTCATGGGGGGGGGACAAAGCATGTCTAGGGTGAGTGATCGCCGTCCTGGGGGAGGGGTGCCCCCTCTCCTTTGAGAAATCGTTGGTAATTAAAGGCTGCTTAGATGTAAAATTGTGCTGTCTTTTGTATATTTTTTTAACTGATTATATATGGCTGGAAAATGTTGAAAAGTAAAAGAATTCTACTTTGAATTTTGTTTGGGTGAAAGAGGGCCGGGTATCTTATTTTTCTAGACACCCACACAGGGATCTAGAAACATAAGATCCTGATGAAAAATCACCCACACCCAGTTTGTGGTTTATTTTTGCATTAATCATAGTCTGAAATATGTATTACAGTATCTTTAATGGTTCCTGACAGCGGCAGTATGAATTTTTCTCAGGGTCTTATGTTTCTAGGTCTTAGGTCTTATGTTTCTAGGTCTTAGGTCTTAGGTCTTATCTTTCTAGGTCTTAGGTCTTAGGTCTTATTTTTCTAGGTCTTACTTTTCTAGACAATAAGACCTAAGACCTAAGACCTAGAAAGATAAGACCTAAGACCTAAGACCTAGAAACATAAGACCTAAGACCTAGAAACATAAGACCCTGAGAAAAATTCATACTGCCGCTGTCAGGAACCATCAAAGATACTGTAATACATATTTCAGACTATGATTAATGCAAAAATAAACCACAAACTGGGTGTGGGTGATTTTTCATCAGGGTCTTATGTTTCTAGACCCCTGTGTGGGTGTCTAGAAAAGTAAGACCTAGAAACATAAGACCTAAGACCTAAGACCTAGAAACATAAGACCCTGAGAAAATTTCATACTGCTTCTGTCAGGAACCATCGAAAATACTGTAATACATATTTCAGACTATGATTAATGCAAAAATTAATCACAAACTGGGTGTGGGTGATTTTTTTATCAGGGTCTTATGTTTCTAGATCCCTGTGTCACTGTGTGGGTGTCTAGAAAAATAAGATACCCAGTCCTCTTTCACCTAATCAAAATTCAAAATAGAATTCTTTTACTTATCAACATTTTCCAGCCATATATAATCAGTTAAAAAAAATATACAAAAGACAGCACAATTTTATATCTAAGCAGTCTTTAATTACCAACGATTTCTCAAAGGAGAGGGGACACCCCTCCCCCAGGACGGTGATCACTCACCCTAGACATGCTTTGTCCCCCCCATGAAAATACCCTTGAGCCGCCCCTGAGTAACATCTGTTTAGAGGTACTACAGAACAAATTGTAAATCTCCAGGTTTGAGGTACCATTCTCCAGGGTTTTTGTGAAAATCTCCAGGTTTACAAATTTGGAGGTTGACAGGTCTGTTATGGCAATGATCAAATCGTACAGAGAGGACTACATCATAGGCTTCTGTACATGATGCGTATTAGCGCTACTAGCACGTACTAAAAGCATGTGTTTCAATTCTAAGTGTTTCTGGTGCACGGCGCATGTTTTGGTGGGAGAACTTTACGATTATGATTGATATATTTGAAGTTTCGAGTTACAGTGTATGACGTAAGTTACAGTCTACACGAAGGTTCTTATCATAGAAGTGAATACTCACCTCGTTTCAGTACGTTTTATGTTGCTTCTTCTAGACAAAAACAGGAATAAAGTCTGTTGCATTAAACTCAGATTTATTTCGACCCCTTCTTTTTTAGTGTTGACACTTGTAAATTCATTCTAAAGGGTTAGTGACTCCTGAAAAAAATGATGAGTGAAAACCATGCTGACAGCGGCAGCATGAATTTTTCTCAGGGTCTTAGCTAGGTCTTAGGTCTTATGTTTCTAGGTCTTACTTTTCTTGACACCCACACAGGGGTCTAGAAACATAATACCCTGATGAAAAATCACCCACACCCAGTTTGTGGTTTATTTTTGCATTAATCATAGTCTGAAATATGTATTACAGTATCTTTGAGGGTTCCTGACAACGACATATGAATTTTGCTCAGGGTCTTATGTTTCTAGGTCTTAGGTCTTATGTTTCTAGGTCTTGGGTCTTAGGTCTTATGTTTCTAGGTCTTACTTTTCTAGACACCCACACAGGGATCTAGAAACATAAGACCCTGATGAAAAATCACCCACACCCAGTTTGTGGTTAATTTTTTGCATTAACCATAGTCTGAAATATGTATTATCTTTGATGGTTCCTGACAACGGCAGTATGAATTTTTCTCAGGGTCTTAGGTCTTAGGTCTTATGTTTCTAGGTCTTAGGTCTTAGGTCTTATGTTTCTAGGTCTTACTTTTCTAGACACCCCCTGGCTAAAGTTACAAGAGAGTCCAGGCTTGGGACAATCGTAATCAGTAATCGTAATCTATTACAATCGATTACATTTTTTAAGTCATCATAATTGTAATCGATTACTTTTGTGAAAGTTGCTAAGTAACTGTAGTCATAATCGATTACGATGGCAAAGTAATCGTAATAATGGTTTAATTTATGATAACAATGAAGTTTTAAAATATAAAAGAAGTGCAAAAGAAGTAGAAATTATTAAGCAAAATTTTCAGTGCTTGTTACTTTTGTTGGGGTGACTATACAGTAGTTAAAAGGAGGGTCTAAGCTCAAATCAAGCATTGATATATTTGAGGGGTACTTATTCTAAGCAATCTGGTGAAATTTCCATTGAAATCCGATGTGTGGTTTTCAAGATATCAGCAGATAAAGTTGTCACATTTTCAACACAAAGTGAACTTGAAGCAAGCACATATGATGTCATACAGTACCCTCACATTAATGAGCAGTCTTTTGTTTTTCTTTAAAGTTTATCACAAATTTTCTCCTCAGCAATCGAATGTTATTGCAATGTGATTGCATACTGTAAGAGGCATGGGAAAATTACAAACTTCACATTCCCCATGGGGAGATCCTATCCCTATTAATTGCAAGGTCAACTCAACAGACTGAATAAACAAAGGAAACAAAGCATTCCTTATCAATGTGAGGAAGTGATATCAGGGAGCTGCCTACTAGTATAACTTCCACTTGCCTTTGGGTCACAAATGTAACTTCTTTTGCTGATATCTTGAGTAATTCCGATTTGAACGAAAGTTTCACCAAAATGCATAGATTTAGTTCCTCTTTCCCATACGAAAAGTAAATTTTTGCTTTTTAAAACCCTCCTTATAAGTTCCCTGCTTTCTTGGATGCTCTAGCCTGAGTGAGAAGTGCAGGGGGTTCAATGATCTCCACTTTGGGAAGACTTGGTTCTGTTGTTTTTATTACTTAACACTTGCACATTTTGTTCACTCTGCCCCCCTCAACCTGAGCACATCCTTGTTACACAACTGGTTGACTTTACATTAAACACTTATGCACTTGTCAATTGTAACCCAGGCATAACAGGGACTTGGGCTAGGATGTGATTTACAGAAATGTACATATCAAGTGTTTCCTTCCCGGCTACATCTGGATAAAGTCCTGATCAGGCGGGACAACATTTAACTGCACACATCCCTGACTCTACACAGTGGGGCAGCAATTAACTGAACAACCTGTCATACAGGCCGGCTGAATATTTGTTGCCTATGCAACCTGCTTGACAAAAGGTACATCTACGTACTCCTGTATATGGGAATGCAGGCCAAGACTGGAAATCCTGAAGCAAGCTGTGATTGCATGAAGCTATTCACTCCAGGCAAGATCATTACGATCTTTTAAGCCCTTTAGGATTCCACCCGAGACCCCTGTTTTTGGCCAAAAACAGGGGAGATTAAATATCTACCCGAGTTTGTAACATTAGCCTCATTGAACGCTCTACTGCACAAATTGGTTCTTAGATAACCACCAGTTGACTTCCAAAGGTAGTGGACTACAAATGTTCGCAAAAGCATATAATGCACTATAAATAGCTTGTACAGTTGGTCAGTATGTCTACAATGACACATGGCTAGGTGCAATTAATTGTGTGCACTCAAGGGTAAATCCTACTACTGGCAGCACTTTTGGTAGTTAGTTTACTATCAAGTGTCACATTACACCCTCAATGAATCTCAGGACCAATCTTTAATGGGCTGCATTGGCCATCATGATATCCTTTAAAGCCGGAACAAGTATACTGTATAGCGGGAAATTTCCACGAGGCTAATTTTTGGCGAATCTGTACCTTGTTCACATATTTGCGGAGTGAAGAATTCACTGTTGCAGGCAACCAACATAGTCTCGTACAAACTAACGAAACTACTTTCGCGGGTCTTAAATACGCGATTAGATACTTGGTTGCGAAAAGCGCTAAAATTTAACCCCCGTGAAAATTTCCCTCTATACAGTAGGCTGATGTTTAAATATTAACAGCTTACCAAAAAGCCACACAGTCATTGGTAACATGCCATTTTAAAATAAATCCCAACTTGCTTTGGTTGCACTTTAAAATTGGAGATGGTATTGAAGTGTTATCTCCATCCCCATATCAGAATAACCAATTGGGGGGGGGGGGACCCATTGATGTTGGAGTTTCGCCGGCCTGGGACAGAGGGTTCTCCCTCCCCTTTGAAAATTTTTACCTATTTCAAGGACTCTCGATACAAAATGGTGAGGGATTTTCCATTTTTTCTTCATGTATGTGCTCCAGAAATGCTGGTCTTGAATTTTTCCTCCTTCAGTACACAACCTTTTATGGAACAATTTGGGGGGCACCTGCCTGCCTCCCATGGCTAAGTGCCTGGTTATCTCCTTCCATATGATCCTAGGATATTTTTGTCTGCAATATCTTGAAAGGTTGAGAACAGATTTTTTTCACAAAATAATTTTAATCAGTGGCGTGCACCAGGGCCTGCATGCTATAACAGTGCACATACAGGTATTTCTATCTCACATCATTCTTTGTTTGCTTTTTTCAGTCATTTACATCTGTAGTCTGTAGGCAATAGTATATGTTCGACCAGCTACAGTATTCCTGCTCAGTACGTTTCCAAAATACGTACTGTACGTATGGACCAAACAGTACTAGCTGTACAGTGCAGTGTGTGCCCAAGAGTATACTAGGCACGCCGAGTTAAATGCTTTGATGGCATATGTGATGTGTACCTATTGGGTTTTTTGGCACGTACAGTGCGTATAGGGCTAGTATATCATTGGTAACTATAGTACTATACACAGTGCTAAGTCCCCGCCAAATCCCCAAAATTTTCTTCTTGCAAATCCTGGGGCAACTACAGTATCCCGGCCCATTTTTTGCAATGCATATCCCAACTAAAAGTCTCATCACATTCCAAGCATAGCAGGGAAAAAGTAGATCGTACATCCCCATCAAAAATGTTGCAACAGCCCCACTATGACCTGAGAATGGGAGGGGGCTGTGGTTACAATTGACAAGTGCATTAATAAAATAACAGTCAACCTGACAAAATGCAACATCTAAAGGTAAACAAATTTAAGAGCTCCACTGGTAAAAACTTTCACGAGCATCGATTGAGCCAGGAGACCCTAGTACCAGCTATTGAAAGTACATTTGCTATTAATACCTCGATCCATTGTTGAATGTTCTCATTTCAACAAAATGTAATTACGACTGCAATGATTACATTGCAGTGTAATTGTAATCGTAATCAATTACTTTTATTTTAGCTGTAATCGTAATCGTAATCGTAAAATCTCAAGTAATCGTAATCGATTACATTCAGATGTAATTGCCCCAAGCCTGCAATAAACCAACTTAAAACGTGAGTTTCAAAAGTAGCTAAATGTATTCTAGGGCAGGCCTATAGCCTACAGGTATGTTCCCAACAAACTTTCAACACTAGCAGCTATCTCAACCAGACTCAGGCTAACACAGGTCTGGCCCACTAAAAGAAATAACAAAAGGGCCTAAGGTTTGCCTACTTGTGACTTTATGTCCACCATTTGACGTTAGTAATAGGCCGAACTTGTATAAAAAAGGGTTCCTACCCTGTAGGCCTTGCTTTAAAAACGAACTAAGGGCCTACTAGCCTACCGTTAAAACTCCTCATAATTCACAAGAAAATGCCCAAAGTTTCTTGATAAAATTGCCCCAACATTGACTCATACTGTTGCCATTACAATGCATGAAATTTTTGAGAAATTCACTTCTAAAAAGGTCGATATAAAAATTTTGGACGCCTTCAGATGCGACTTTACAAAGGCTACACAGTGAAATTAATGTATATACTGTACTGTACACATGGTCCAGTTGTGCGAGCTCGTGCGAGCTCGTGCGAGTAAGGGGGAAAAATGCTGAAATTTCAGGCCACTTTTCAACCATATTTTTCATTGTAAACTTACCTTGTATGACAGCAGTATATTAACTCGACAACGGAAAGTCCGATTAAAATGCGTTTTTTTTTTCACCAAGTTAAGGAAAGTATTTGGAACAACTGCACATCGGTAACGCTGTTCCTATAGGCTATACACATAGGAATATACTGCACAAGCACATTTTCACAGTAATCTAGGTTGTAAACAAACCCTGTTGCACCTGACCAGCAGTATCTGTGCAAAGTGGTGCCAGTAATGTTAAAATAATAAAATGATCCATGGGGTGGGGCCCCTTCTGTGGATCGATTGTTACAGAAATACCATTGAAAATAGTATTGACATGGAAAATGTTTTTCTGTACTAATTGAGTTGTTTGCAAATCTGCAGATAACTTTTCTTTTACCTCCCTTGATAGCTTTAACATGTTTCTACCAATTAACTCACATGCAACGGTAGGCACTGGGAGCTATATACTTTCATTGTCAACACTCATTAAGATTGTTTATATTTCCCCTTCAGAGAGTTATATTTCCCCGCACTCTGAGTATAAAATAAGGCGAAATATGAACTATGTGAAGGGGGAAATATATAAATTTTCCCCTACAGTAGACATTGTAGTTAAAATACTATCGGGGGAAAAAATCGAGTCCAAAAAAAGTTATATCTTTAATATAATATCCTGCAAGGCAAAAATTACTGTGGTCTGATCGGGCATCCCCTCATGTATTATTACCTGCAGAAGCTTTCATGTAGCAGTTTATTCTGTGATGTTATTCAAGATTTTACTGAATTTCTCCTTAATGACCGTTTTTTTACCATTTCCCCCAACATGTGGAATTAGTGTTATACATATATATATATATATATATATATATATATATATATATTGAGTGTAAAGAATATCTATATAATATATATACATATATGTATATATTATATATGATATATATATATATATATATATATAATTATATAATATATATATATATATATATTAATTATATATATTATTATATATATATATATATATAGATATATACATATATTCATTTAAAGGTACTGTCCATTCTTCTTCTTTATACATTCCAGGTAGATCAGTTTTCACTACAAGAAATTTTGGAAAAGACGAATTCCTTCTGATCTACATGGGAGAACTTATTACGGAAGCTGAAGGAAACAAACATGAAAAAATTGAAGAGACAGGGTTTTGGTTTTTTTTTTCTCATGGAAGGGACAACACTTGTGGTAGGTACCATAAAACATATTACAACTTAAAAGTTCCATATCCATGTACCAGGCTACCAGAAACACTGTTTGTGCACAGTAGATCTAAATGTACCATACATGTACAGTAGCTGATACATTTAAAGAGACCACATTAAACCAAGGCTAAATAAGGTACTGGGAGACCCAAAGAGCAGCAACTATTTTGAAGTTACTGCAGACTTGTAGTGTGAGTACAATGTCATGAGTACAATTTTAGAAGGTTGTGAATTTTGCATTAGTGAATCAGTTCAAAAGACAGACAAATGTACAGACAAATGCACTAAAAGGTAAGTACTAGTCCTTACTACAAGTCTGGGAATTGGATGAGTAGCTATTTATGTGTAATGTATAATGTGTACACTATGTGCAGCTCTTGTAATTTTAATAACAGATGCTGAATCATATCCTATAGTATTGGTCTCTTTTAAGTGATCAGGGTGTATTAATATCAGCTCACAGAATACATAGATAACTCTCATTTCGCAAAATCTTCCTTTGCCAAAACTTGTCAAGAGTTGTTATCAATACCAATTAGGTGCTCATTCAAGCATTTGTCGATAGCCCTAAATGTTGACATTTGGCCACAGTTTATCTCAGATTAAACTGTAAGGTGATCGAACCTGCAATGACCATAAGTAATTTGATCCCTTTTTGTCAATACTAATTACAGGGCAGGATTTGTTGTTTGGTGTAATGTAAACCACCCCACAGTGCTGGGCTTCTGTTGTACCAGAATAGTCATCAAAGCTTTTAACAATTTGAAAGCTGCTGCTAATTGAAGTAATGAACCAGTGGTCGGGTACTTTAACCGGGAACCGCAGTTTTCCCCTAAAAACTGTGGTAGCTATGACTGATTCCAGCAAAGGCAAATTTTGCCTAATGTATGGTACTACTGGAAGGAATTTACAATGTCAAGAGAGTTTAGTATAGATATATAGCCAATATGACAACATACCTCTACAGGTAGGCTATTTATGGCAAATGGTAAACATATGAGGACAGTAGTACAGTAAATGTATACATTGTATAAAGTCATAAAAAAGAGAGGACATTCATATGAAGTAGCTACAGCATGACTACATTATAAGGTTGTGACAGTCTACAAATACAATAAGTTTAACAATTTGTGGAGTCAGTCAAAAAACTGCATATGATTTAATTGACATGGAATGGCCAGGCAATTAATTGCTTGTGAGAGATGGTAGGGTGGGGACAGTAAATTTGAGGAGGGGGTTGAAGGTTGAGTCAAGTTTTCCTGTGTAATATAGGAAAGACACAATGACAATGGTCTTTTTAAGTGTATACTTGTCAGGATTTTTTGTGGCTCTGCATTGTACCAGGGGATGTACTGCAAAGGACACAAACAAATACTACTGTATATGTATTGGATACTGAAAGAGGCATTGTTCTAGTTAATTAACATTCCATCAGTCACAGCAATAATAGTTTAATCTCAGTTCATATAATTACAATGATAACCCTACTACTCAAATAAGGTGACCATATTTTTGGGATTTAAATCAGGTACATCAATGTAGGAGCTTCACCCGCCTGGGAGAGGGGTCTATAAGGCAGGGGTCTCCAAACTTTTTTGCTTGGTGGCCCCAATTTTCGACTCTGGAATATCTTGGTGGCCCTCAAATTGACGGGTCAGTGAAAGGAGTTTGATTTTACTTGGTTATGCAGTGTTAATAAAGCAAATCACTGGTTCTTAGATTAGAATAACTCCCATTGCTTATTTTTAATGAGAAATTTGACAATTATTTGAATCCTTTTCAAGTTATTTACAGATAAACATGGGTGTGTTCATTTTGAAAAAAATTAGTCAGTAAAAATTTAGAAAATCACATGACATCCTGGAACACTGAGTGGAGCCTAAGATGACACTGGGCTTGCAGATAAACAGCCCATGAACATGGCAGCAAGCTATCATGAAGAATAAGTGCTTTAGTTTCCTGAGGAAACATTGGGCTCCATGTAAGAACATCACTATGATAAGGTTAAGGTGACATGATAGGCAGCATATTTTAGACAAATGGGAAGTACTATAGTACATCAGGTATAGTATGTGCATTCAAAATCTAAAAAATTGCAGACAAAAAGTAAATGTTGGTCCAGACAGCTGACTTGAGGTGCTTGGTGCCATTGTCAGATAATTATGGCAAGCACTGCAATTCTTCAGGTTCAGGTTTCATAAGGGAAGTGTATGTTGCAAATAGTCTCCACACCTGTATGTCTCCAGCTTGGCCTTACCTTTGGTTGAGTCTGCTGAGGGTTGGGGTTGCTCTTTTATTACAGAGGACTGGAAAGTATACTGGAATATAAGGGGTCATCCGCAACATTATTTGTTCATCACTCACACAAAAGTACAAAACAAACTTTTTCTTCAAAGCCCCTCCACTGTGACTTCACTAAGGAAGTTTTGAAAATGTTGCAAATAATAATTTGTAGGTAGGTCTTGGCCCACCCATCCAAACCCCCACAGACTGTCATTTTGTACTCTTGTGAAAATGATAAAAAATAAATCATAATAGTCCTTGGGATGATTTTACGTGTTGCAAAAAAGATAACTTTTAAATTGATACCTAGCATTAATGATCAAGCGGATGGGATTCTCCTCTCATCATAAAATGTCATTGTAACAAGCATGTAAGACTTCTTGAAGAGGAAAATGAAGTAAGGATTTCTTTAATTCTCCTGGCCCAGCTCCCAGATACTTCTGTTGGTGGATGAAGTCTGTTTTCATATGACTTGACTTGCAAAGGTAAAAAAATACAAGGATGGTACAGTAGATAGAGTGACCTGAGAACATTTAACCTGTTTATGGTTGGAGACTAGTCTAAAGAGGGTCTCTGTCTATACTGAAGAAAAGAAATGAGGAAGGTGTTCCAAGGGTGACTACTCTCTGTTCTGTCTTCTCTGTTACATAACCTAAAGGGTTCAGGATAAGGAGTTAGCTCTGGGATGTGGATTAAATTAGGGTCAGGGATAAGGCCCAATGCAGTTCTAAGCCACTTATCTAAATATCTCTTTGAAATGACTACAAAAGTGGATCCGTCACTAAAATTCACGTCTGCATTTATAGTGTGTCAAGATACATAGTTGTTGAAACAGAGAAATCCGAACATGGGTGGAACCCGTTGCCAATGGCAACAGAGTAACAGAACATTTACATCTTTCCGATCCAGAGAGAGCTACTTTCTGCTATTCTTCATACACAAACCAGATGTCTGTCCCTACTCACTTTTTTAAGACAACACAAACTTTCATCATTTTAATGAGCTAACCAGTTGTATTCATTGAGCTTTGGTTCTATAACTATTGCAGTGGTTCAAATTTGAGTGTCATGGATACTTTTGGATATTCCATTTTTTTGGACATAACACATAAGCAATTCTTTAATTCATGCAGTTTGCTGCACCAATTGGAATTTATGTGCGGCCTCTGTGGACATCTCAGTGGGAAAAGTTTGAGTGCCAAACAAAACAACTTACAGAAAACGAATTGAAAATTCATGCACATGATTTTTCTTGCCATCAAAAATAGTGTAACAAGTCTTAAATTGAGAAGCAGAAGATATTCCCAAATGTCCAGCAAAGTCTCCAGTAAAAATGTACTCCAAATGCAAAGATTCCTTAATTTACAAATTTGTATATTTCTTTCCACAGAGAATTATATCCCCACATTAACTTCAGAATTACAGTAACATATTCAGTCTATGTTATTGACCACAGCTCGGCTCAACCTGGTTTTGACCATCTCCAGCACCCCTCCCCCTTCCCTCCCTCCCTCCCGCCCATTCACTGAAAGAGAAATGATCAAAGCAACTATCCACCTTCCTATCAACTAACTAGAAGCCTTGGATAGGGAAGTTGTTTTCTTTTCATACCTACACACATTCCTCCCCTTTGCTCTCCTTCTGATTTCACATGAATTTTCGTCCAGTTCTGCTTAGTTTGAAAACCACTCATTTAAAAAGATGATTTAAAACTTGAAAAATTAAAGTTTTCTCTAAAAAGCTCTCTACCTAAAATTTCCCAATTATCAATGCTTTTTAAATGCAGCTGACTAGACATCAAAATGACTTTCCATGAAAATTTTGTCCACTGATATTTCCACAATGGTGTAAACAACTAATCACACCAGTAGCACAATTTTCAAAAGTTTGTGAAAGCATTTTTCTCCATGGAATTTCATCCTGAACTAATTTGCCATTCAAATCAAGTCAAGTTCTGTAGTAGTACTGGTAGCCTATCACCACTGACATTCAATTCTCTCCCTCCACCCTCACTACCCCATTGGCCTGGCAAACTTCTCGATCATTGTCCACTGTGCCTAGACTTCAGCACACAAGATGCACACTGCCAGTTTGTTGCACAAAGTAATTCCAACCTGTTCAAATACAAACAAAAAAGAGAGGAATAAAAATAGTAATAAATGGCAGTAAACCTTTTACTTGCAATGTGCCAGTGGTACTGAATACATAATACACCCTAGTTATGACACTTAACACCTACAAAGTTTTAATTGTACCCATGTTTGTTTTCCCTTCATGCCCTCTGTCCCCAATTTAAAATGTGACTAAAATAAGAATGCCTGTGAAACACAGTACGCTTCCATCTTGGCATGCAGCATGTTTCTGGGGGTTTCCCGCGAGACCGAAGGCCCGCGAGACCGAAGGCCCGCGAGACCGAAGATCCGCGAGACCGAAGGTCCGCGAGACCGAAGGCGCCAATAAGAATTGTACTTTGGCGCCGCCAAAGTACATCGTCAAAGTACATTTTCATCGGCGCCGAGATACATTTTTGTCGGCGCCAAAGCACACTTTGTCGCTACCAAAGTACATTTTTGGCGGTGCCAAAGTACATTGTGTTCCGGCGTCAAAGTACATTTCTATCGGCGCCGAAGTACATTCTTGCCGGCGACAAAGCACACTTTGTCGGTACCAAAGTACATTGTGTTCCGGCGTCAAAGTACGTTTTTATCGGCGACGAAGTACATTATTGTCGGCGCCAAAGTACTCTTTCATCGACGCCCAAGTACATTTTATCGGTACCAAAGTACATTATATGGCGGTGCCTGTTACAACCGATAATGTAAAAACGACCGATAATGTAAAAAAAAAATTAACGATAATGTAAAAAAAATCTTTGAACCGATAATGTAAAAAAGATTTACCAATAATGATTTTTTACCAATACTTTTTACAATATCGGTTGTTTTTACATTACCGGTAATTTTTTTTTACATTATAGGTCGCTTTTACATTATCGGTTAATTTTTGCATTATCGGTTGTAACAGCGCCAAGGTACATTATGTTTCGGCGTCGAAAGGCATTTTCAACGGCGCCAAAGTACATTTTCATCGGGGCCAAAGTACATTTTCATCGGCGCAAAAGCACCGTGTATTTGGTATTTGTATTGTGAGGGAAAGGGTGAGCCTGGTGCCGATGAAAATGTACTTTGACGCCGATGAAAATGTACTTTGGTGCCGATGAAAATGTACTTCGGCGCCGAATCAGTCTCACGGACCTTCGGTCTCGCGGGCCTTCGGTCTCGCGGGCCTTCGGTCTCGCGGGCCTTCGGTCTCGCGGGCCTTCGGTCTCGCGGGCCTTCGGTCTCGCGGGCGGTAACCTTTGAAACATTTAGTCACCGAAAAGATAACCTTCATTATTGGCAATTCCTGTATGCCATATTTGGACTAATTATGCCAACTCAGGGTTTCCCGTGGAATTCTTTTTGTGAGGCAGCCACCTCACAGAAATTTTCTATAATTACTACCTCTACTGAACTAGCTTATAGAAGTATTGATAGTTCTCCCTCTAAACCTGGCACCATATTACCCCCATGGACTAATACCACCTCACACTCTCTAAAACCCAGGGGAAACCCTGCAACTTATAAATTCAGTGGCAAATGGCGATTAATGCTACAGCATGCCCTTGCGGTTTAGAAAACTTTGGAGTAAACAGTAGACTATGCCTGTCCAGTAACAGGGTCCCTTATAGTAGGCTCAGTAAGGGAAGTTATAGCCTAGGCTAGAGCAATAGTGTCCGTACTGTAATAGCGGAAAATTTCGGTGAGGCTAATTTTTGGTAAATGCTGTACCTTGTTTCACATATTTGCAGAGTGACAGAATTCGCTGTTTGCAGGCAACCAACATAAGTCTTGTACACATCTATGACAGTAATTTTTGCGGGGCTTAAAATTCGCGATTAGATACTTAGAGTCCGCGAAAAGCCGCGAAAATTTAAAACCCCTGTTGAAATTTCCCACTACATACAGTATATATATGGAATTCCCCCCTTATGCATCTTGGGAATTGATGGAAATTTTCAAACCCCTCCCAC
>JAIZAY010000874.1:0-26778 GCA_029531755.1 Holothuria leucospilota | reverse complement strand
GAGAACATAAAACCTTTCAGTTTGCAAGTTTCAATCAGATAATCTCCTTCCCAATATATTTGTTTCAAACAAGCACTGTAGAGTGGACCATGGTGTACAACCTGAGTATGCCCTAAGTTTCCACGGACTTTGGGTTCTGTTCTTTTGTCGCATGTGATTTAGTTTTCTAATCTTGACTCTGCATACCTGTACACAGGTATCTTCACTTCTGCATACACTCAGATGTGTTAGAGGATGGGCATACCTTTCATCAAGATGTGACATCTGTATCTCATAATTTAGTAGGAATGTCGCTCTGAAAGCATGCTTTGGTGATCGTCCGCCGATACAGGGCTGTACCCACAAGTCTGTATATGAGAAACACAGAGCCTATACTTTATAGGCTACTGTAGGAGTGATATTTTGTAGAGAGCCATCTTCTAGGGCTGCAAAGTAACTGAGTCTGAAAGAGAAATGTATAAAAATGCACCACACTTTTGTTTTTTACAAGTAGCATATGTACAGTCCAATTCCCTTACTGTATAGAAAACATCAATCAAAATCACATGCATACAAACATACATGTACATGGATATTGTAAAATAATAAACTGTTATATCTAGATAATTGCCGACTAGCTCACCAAAATGCTTTGGTGTAATACCATTGTATGATTTTCTGTTACACTTTCCTTGAGGTAAGATAGGATTCCTGGCTTTGAACAAAACTGGTGTATGGACTATGGAAGGAATTATAAGCATATCAATTCCTTCCCAACGATTTTCAACCTGTTTCAGCAGCTAAAATACACGGTCAATGATGACTCATTTACACCTCACCGTACCTTACACAGGCTCATGGAGATTCCCCGAAAACCTGTGTGTGGGCCAGTCCATTCGCACTATAGGTGAGATTCCTATGGAACAGAAGGTTGCGAAAATTACAGCAAGTACCATCCATTGAAATAAACTTTATGTACATGTTGTATGCAATTTTATTCAAAGAGCATGAACATTTACGAGAACAAATTTTTAAATTGCGTCTGTATGTTCAGCTGAACTAAACTTATGAAGTCTTAAATTCAGCTTAAAAAATGGAAGTGTACAGCTCCGCAGTGCAGCAAGGCTAATTAATACACAGTTCACCACCTTTCAAAAAGAAATTAAGTCCAGTTTTCAAAGTTAGTGTTGTTAAGAGACACTAAGTTAAGTTTCTCGATGAGGTTTAATCCCAAACCATTATGTTTTAATCATTGGAAAGCAATTTGAAAGTATAACCTATATTACACACTCCACCGTACATTTGCTCGGCTTGCTTGCCTGCTGTAAAACTGACACCCCCTATTCGAGAATGAGCTGTGCCCGTTCGTTAAGACTGTTGCTATAGCACTTGCTTTCGACGAAAGTGACACTACTTTTCTTGACTATTTTAGCTAGAAAGAAACATGTTCGGCTAGAAAAACATTTACTGACGTTATAACCCTTATATTCCACTCTTTATCAGCATTTCTCAGCTTTTGTTATCCCAGTCGAGCCAAGAAACTATGTCTGTCAATTTCTTTGCCGCTCTTTAATGTAGTGATAAACACACGTTATCTGTATGGGCGAATTTCAGATACCTCAAAGTGCTCCAGTCTTTTACGGCCATGAACTTCTTTCGCCTTTTGACGGGGCTAAAATTAACTAAATAGTACTGATTTTGGCATTACCATGGAGATAAAAGTATCTTCTTGGATTATCCGTTTTATCAGTCCGGGAGAATCTCCATTTTCGGAGATACTAATTATCTCCGAAAATGGAGACAATGTACGCAAAGTGTTTGATAAATATTCAAAGCCTTATTCTCCTAACAGTCGTTGTTGCCGCACACACAAGTGTCTTGTAACAGTGTGGTTAACAAAGCGAATAAACAGTTGTTTCGTAGAACACCGTCTCACTACACACTGAGGTGCGAATAGATTACTTACACTGGTAAGAACTTACCCTCTGTGTGATTTTGATTGCCATAAGTTAATTTGTGTTCTCTTTTCATAACAATTCAGCCACACTGCTTCAGTTTAAGTTACATGGAATATGTATAGTCTGTGTAGTGTTTAACGTTAGCACTGTTACACACATAGCAGCTTTGTATAGGGTTGAGCTTCTCGAGGGCAGGATTTATATTCGTGTCTTTTTCTGGGAGTATCTGCATTTGAGATTGTGAGTAACTGTAATGGTTTAAGCCGGCCATGCTAGCTTCTTTAATGCAATATACAGGGCCTTCAAACTAGGACTTACCGTTTACACTCGCTTTCAGTGCGAACACCAATTACCGATCACACACAATTACGGTGTGTGAGGTGGCTGTACTACGTCTATTAATGAGGGTCATTGAGAGATGTCAATGCTTTAATCAGTATTTTCTCAAAATTCTCACGGTGGACTCCCAATAAGTGCACGGATAAATTGTAGATAAGATACTAAGGACCACGAATTATCAAGTTTTTGACTGTCCTAGGCACGTACTAATTTTCTAGGAGGGTTTCAAATGTAAAGCCTTTTGTTTTTTATTATCCAAACCATATAGCATTGTGGGTAAATTTAAAAATGGCGGTAAAATTGTCTCCGTTTTCGGAGACAATTGATTATCTCCGAAAACGTAGAATCTCCCAGACTGTTTATACAAGTTGGGCAAAAGCTATTAAAGGGAAGAAATCAAGGATTCAGCAAAGGAGTTTTGCTGAGACTGTCAATTTGCATCTTACCGTGTAAAACGTACGGGGCCACTGCAAAGTAAAAAGTCTGGAGACATTCTCTTTATGTTAAAAATGACAGTTGAAAAAAATCCCAAATGAGAAAAGGATAAACATCACAGTAAAGATAACAGTTTGAGCTTTCAGAATCAGGTTTATACAAGACAATCGGTTGTGTGGTTTAGGAGTTTGGTCGAAAGGAAGTGAGGGATTTACAGTAAATGTCCTATGCAAGGTTGTGTGGAGAAGAGGATGTTTTCACGTGCGCACGGTTAGGAGCGCTAAGGAATTGATATGGTCAGACTTAAGTTTTTCAGCATTGCCTTTTCAATTCTAGTCACTCCATACTCTGCAGAGACTGATATCAGTGATACAGTATGAACATAGGTCAAAAAGTGCAGGCAGCATTAGTGTACAAGGGTCTTGTTCTGTGGGTAAGGCCAGGCTTCCAATTCTTTAAACTTACACTGAAGTCTTTAAGTTTCCAGGCTAGGCTAATGCTATTGCAGTACTGTACATCTTTGTATAAAACGGTCTCTTAACATCCCATACTGTGTATAATCTGTAGTCTAGGACATAGTGACTGCCTGCAGCCCACCATTGCTCAGGAACCCCCATAATAGGTGATAATATAGTTCTCATTCAGAGGCAGCCAAGTGAATGAAAATGGTTAACATCACTAATTCTAATGGCTATGTACAGTAACATGTCCTCTACACGTGTAATCTTACTGAAAGAAAAATCTTCCCCATACTGTAAGCCCTGACACTACTGTACCTTAACCGAACCTCAAACATACAGTAACCCCCTAAGTTAGCTCTGTTCTGAAGGAAATGAAACATCCCAAAACAATCTTATACCATTGCACAACACGATTTTAATGATCCCATGCAGCTGGTCACATTTACTGAATAGGCCTACCTGCCTAGTCAACCACTGGAATAAATATTTTTCAGTGTTTCCAAATTGTGTCATCTTGGCCAGGGCCTGGCTAAAGTTACAAGAGAGTCCAGGCTTGGGACAATCGTAATCAGTAATCGTAATCAATTACAATCGATTACATTTTTTAAGTCATCATAATTGTAATCGATTACTTTTGTGAAAGTTGCTAAGTAATTGTAGTCATAATCGATTACGATGGCAAAGTAATCGTAATCATGGTTTAATTTATGATAACAATGAAGTTTTAAAATTTGTAAAAGAAGTGCAAAAGAAGTAGAAATTATTAAGCAAAATTTTCAGTGCTTGTTACTTTTGTTGGGGTGACTATACAGTAGTTAAAAGGAGGGTCTAAGCTCAAATCAAGCATTGATATATTTGAGGGGTACTTATTCTAAGCAATCTGGTGAAATTTCCATTGAAATCCGATGTGTGGTTTTCAAGATATCAGCAGATAAAGTTGTCACATTTTCAACACAAAGTGAACTTGAAGCAAGCACATATGATGTCATACAGTACCCTCACATTAATGAGCAGTCTTTTGTTTTTCTTTAAAGTTTATCACAAATTTTCTCCTCAGCAATCAAATGTTATTGCAATGTGATTGCATACTGTAAGAGGCATGGGAAAATTACAAACTTCACATTCCCCATCGGAGATCCTATCCCTATTAATTGCAAGGTCAACTCAACAGACTGAATAAACGAAGGAAACAAAGCATTCCTTATCAATGTGAGGAAGTGATATCAGGGAGCTGCCTACTAGTTTAACTTCCACTTGCCTTTGGGTCACAACTGTAACTTCTTTTGCTGATATCTTGAGTAATTCCGATTTGAACGAAAGTTTCACCAAAATGCATAGATTTAGTTCCTCTTTTCATCATCATCATCATCATCATCATGGAAAAGACGTTGTTGGCCGGAGGCCATTTCGCCCATAAAAATTAGTTAGCAATCATGTCCGCTTTATAGTCAAAATAAAACTCGCTTTGTTTCCAAACTTTGTCAAAGTTTGACTTGAATCCGTTTAAGGACGGTGCCGTAACGACGTGCGCTGGCAGCGAGTTCCAAACATCTATGCTACGCTGAGTAAAGGATCTCTGTCTAACATTTTTAATACAACGTGGCTTAAGAATTTTAAATGGATGCCCTCGAGTACTGGAGTCAACCGCCCTTTGAAAAAGTGTAGCATTTCCAGCCATATCGCCAGTCAAATATTTATACATATAGATCATATCACCGCGCAGTCTCCTGTACCTAAGACATGGCAAATCCAATCTGCGTAACCTCTCAGAATAAGAAAATTCCCTAAGGCCAGGAACCATTTTGGTCGCTCGCCTTTGAACAGACTCAATTTCATCAATATCCTTCCAAAGGAAGGGCGACCAAGCTGGAATACCATACTCAATTACAGGACGCACCATAGATTTATACAGCAAGAGTAAAGAGGAGCAATCCAAAAAACGAAAGGTTCTTCTAATTACACCTAAGACTCCATTAGCTTTAGTAACAATACCAGAAATATGGTCTCGAAAAGCTAGCTCATTATCTACAAAAACACCAAGATCCTTTTGACATGAACTAATTTCAAGGTCATGTCTATCACCGCCAGCATAATCACCCATAGAATAAGTGAAGGATGGAGCAGATCTACCTAACCTTAAAATTTGGCACTTATCGGGATGAAAGCGAAGCTGCCAGATAACTGACCAGTCAAAAACCTCATCAATAGCTAATTGCAGTAACTCACAATCCTTTTGCGATCCAATTTCTTTATAAAGCTTAGTATCGTCCGCAAAAATCTTTACCTGACACCCAGATATAACATCCGGCAAATCATTTATATAAGCCAAAAACAAGGTCGGGCCCAAAACACTCTCTTGAGGTATACCACTCTTAATATCAGCCAAATCCGAAAAACATCCCTCAACATGCACACGCTGCTCACGATTAGACAGAAAAGATCTAATCCACTCAAGGCATTCCCCACCAATACCATAGCTTTGTAACTTAAGCAATAACCGCTGATGAGGCACCTTGTCAAATGCTTTCATAAAGTCTGTATAAACCACATCAACATTAAGACCCTCATCTAATGATTTTGTCCAGTCGTCAAAAGTTTCAATTAGCTGAGAAACACATGACCTACCTGCTACAAAACCATATTGATCTGAAGTAAGTAGATCATTCTGAACCATATGTTGTATAATCATATCTCTTACAAAAGACTCACAGATCTTACAAACAACAGAGGTCAAGCTTACTGGCCGATAATTTGAAGGGTTTGAACGCTTCCCCTTCTTGAAAAGAGGAGTTACATGACATACGAAAAGTAAATTTTTGCATTTTAAAACCCTCCTTATAAGTTCCCTGCTTTCTTGGATGCTCTAGCCTGAGTGAGAAGTGCAGGGGGTTCAATGATCTCCACTTTGGGAAGACTTGGTTCTGTTGTTTTTATTACTTAACACTTGCACATTTTGTTCACTCTGCCCCCCCCCCCTCCCTCAACCTGAGCACATCCTTGTTACACAACTGGTTGACTTTACATTAAACACTTATGCACTTGTCAATTGTAACCCAGGCATAACAGGGACTTGGGCTAGGATGTGATTTACAGAAATGTACATATCAAGTGTTTCCTTCCCGGCTACATCTGGATAAAGTCCTGATCGGGCGGGACAACATTTAACTGCACACATCCCTGACTCTACACAGTGGGGCAGCAATTAACCGAACAACCTGTCATACAGGCCGGCTGAATATTTGTTGTCTATGCAACCTGCTTGACAAAAGGTACATCTACGTACTCCTGTATATGGGAATGCAGGCCAAGAGTGGGAATCCTGAAGCAAGCTGTGATTGCATGAAGCTATTCACTCCAGGCAAGATCATCCTTTAAAGCCGGAACAAGTATACTGTATAGCGGGAAATTTCCACGAGGCTAATTTTTGGCGAATCTGTACCTTGTTCACATATTTGCGGAGTGAAGAATTCGCTGTTGCAGGCAACCAACATAGTCTCGTACAAACTAACGAAACTACTTTCGCGGGTCTTAAATACGCGATTAGATACTTGGTTGCGAAAAGCGCTAAAATTTAACCCCCGTGAAAATTTCCCTCTATACAGTAGGCTGATGTTTAAATATTAACAGCTTACCAAAAAGCCACACAGTCATTGGTAACATGCCATTTTAAAATAAATCCCAACTTGCTTCGGTTGCACTTTAAAATTGGAGATGGTATTGAAGAGTTATCTCCATCCCCATATCAGAATAACCAATTGGGGGGGGGGGGGAACACATTGATGTTGGAGTTTCGCCGGCCTGGGACCGAGGGTTCTCCCTCCCCTTTGAAAATTTTTACCTATTTCAAGGACTCTCGATACAAAATGGTGAGGGATTTTCCATTTTTTCTTCATATATGTGTTCCAAAAATGCTGGTCTTGAATTTTTCCTCCTTCAGTACCCAACCTTTTATGGAACAATTTGGGGGGCACCTGCCTGCCTCCCATGGCTAAGTGCCTGGTCATCTCCTTCCATATGATCCTAGGATATTTTTGTCTGCAATATCTTGAAAGGTTGAGAACAGATTTTTTTCACAAGATAATTTTAATCAGTGGCGTGCACCAGGGCCTGCATGCTATAACAGTGCACATACAGGTATTTCTATCTCACATTCTTTGTTCGCTTTTTTCAGTCATTTAGATCTGTAGTCTGTAGGCAATAGTATATGTTCGACCAACTACAGTATTCCTGCTCAGTACGTTTCCAAAATACGTACTGTACGTATGGACCAAACAGTACTAGCTGTACAGTGCAGTGTGTGCCCAAGAGTATACTAGGCACGCCGAGTTAAATGCTCTGATGGCATATGTGATGTACGTACCTATTGGTTTTCTTTGGCAGGTACAGTGCGTATAGGGCTAGTGTATCATTGGTAACTATACACAGTGCTAAGTCCCCGCCAAATCCCCACAATTTTCTTCTTGCAAATCCTGGGGCAACTACAGTATCCCGGCCCATTTTTTGCAATGCATATCCCGACTAAAAGTCTCATCACATTCCAAGCATAGCAGGGAAAAAGTAGATCGTACATCCCCATCAAAAATGTTGCAACAGCCCCACTATGACCTGAGAATGGGAGGGGGCTGTGGTTACAATTGACAAGTGCATTAATAAAATAACAGTCAACCTGACAAAATGCAACATCTAAAGGTAAACAAATTTAATAGCTCCACTGGTAAAAACTTTCACGAGCATTGATTGAGCCAGGAGACCCTAGTACCAGCTATTGAAAGTACATTTGCTATTAATACCTCCTGTCAGTCCATTGTTGAATGTTCTCATTTCAACAAAATGTAATTACGACTGCAATGATTACATTGCAGTGTAATTGTAATCGTAATCAATTACTTTTATTTTAGCTGTAATCGTAATCGTAATCGTAAAATCTCAAGTAATCGTAATCGATTACATTCAGATGTAATTGCCCCAAGCCTGCAATAAACCAACTTAAAACGTGAGTTTCAAAAGTAGCTAAATGTATTCTAGGGCAGGCCTAGCCTACAGGTATGTTCCCAACAAACTTTCAACACTAGCAGCTATCTCAACCAGACTCAAGCTAACACAGGTCTGGCCCACTAAAAGAAAGAACAAAAGGGCCTAAGGTTTGCCTACTTGTGACTTTATGTCCACCATTTGACGTTAGTAATAGGCCTAACCTGTATAAAAAAGGGTCCCTACCCTGTAGGTCTTGCTTTAAAAACGAAAACTTAGGGCGTACTACCCTACCGTTAAAACTCCTCATAATTCACAAGAAAATGCCCAAAGTTTCTTGATAAAATCTCCCCCAACATTGACTCATACTGTTTCCATTACAATGCATGAAATTTTTGAGAAATTCACTTCTAAAAAGGTCGATATAAAAATTTTGGACGCCTTCAGATGCGACTTTACAAAGGCTACACAGTGAAATTAATGTTTTTTCTGTACTGTACACATGGTCCAGTTGTGCAAGCTGGTGCGAGTAAGGGCGAAAAATGCTGAAATTTCAGGCCACTTTCCAACCATATTTTTCATTGTAAACTTACCTCGTATGACAGCAATATTAACTCGACAACGGAAAGTCCGATTACAATGTGTTTTTTTTTTCACCGAGTTAAGGAAAGTATTTGGAAAAACTGCACATCGGTAACACTGTTCCTATAGGCTATACACATAGGAATATACTGCACAAGCACATTTTCACAGTAATCTAGGTTGTAAACAAACCCTGTTGCACCTGACCAGCAGTATCTGTGCAAAGTGGTGCCAGTAATGTTAAAATAATAAAATGATCCATGGGGTGGGGCCCCTTCTGCGGATCGATTGTTACAGAAATACCATTGAAAATAGTATTGACATGGAAAATGTTTTTCTGTACTAATTGAGTTGTTTGCAAATCTGCAGATAACTTTTCTTTTACCTCCCTTGATAGCTTTAACATGTTTCTACCAATTAACTCACATGCAACGGTAGACACTGGGAGCTATATACTTTCATTGTCAACACTCATTAAGATTGTTTATATTTCCCCATCAGAGAGTTATATTTCCCCGCACTCCGAGTATGAAATAAGGCGAAATATGAACTACGCGAAGGGGGAAATATATAAATTTCCCCCTACAGTAGACGTTGTAGTTAAAATACCATCGGGGGAAAAAATTGAGTCCAAAAGTTATATCATTAATATAATATCCTGCAAGGCAAAAATTACTGTGGTCTGATCAGGCATCCCCTCATGTATTATTACCTGCAGAAGCTTTCATGTAGCAGTTTATTCTGTGATATTATTCAAGATTTTACTGAATTTCTCCTTAATGACCGTTTTTTTACCATTTCCCCCAACATGTGGAATTAGTCTTCTTTATACATTCCAGGTAGATCAGTTTTCACTACAAGAAATTTTGGAAAAACGAATTCCTTCTGATCTACATGGGAGAACTTATTACGGAAGCTGAAGGAAACAAACATGAAAAAATTGAAGAGACAGGGTTTTGTTTTTTTTTTTCTCATGGAAGGGGCAACACTTGTGGTAGGTACCATAAAACATATTACAACTTAAAAGTTCCATATCCATGTACCAGGCTACCAGAAACACTGTTTGTACACAGTAGATCTAAATGTACCATACATGTACAGTAGCTGATACATTTAAAGAGACCACATTAAATCAAGGCTAAATAAGGTACTGGGAGACCCAAAGAGCAGCAACTATTTTGAAGTTACTGCAGACTTGTAGTGTGAGTACAATGTCATGAGTACAATTTTAGAAGGTTGTGAATTTTGCATTAGTGAATCAGTTCAAAAGACAGACAAATGCACTTAAAGGTAAGTACGAGTCCTTACTACAAGTCTGGGAATTGGATGAGTAGCTATTTATGTGTAATGTATAATGTGTACACTATGTGCAGCTCTTGTAATTTTCAAAGTAACAGATGCTGAATCATATCCTATAGTATTGGTCTCTTTTAAGTGATCAGGGTGTATTAATATCAGCTCACAGAATACATAGATAACTCTCATTTCGCAAAATCTTCCTTTGCTAAAACTTGTCAAGAGTTGTTATCAATACCAATTAGGTGCTCATTCAAGCATTTGTCAATAGCCCTAAATGTTGACATTTGGCAACAGTTTATCTCAGATCAAACTGTAAGGTGATCTAAACTGCAATGACCATAAGTAATTTGATCCCTTTTTGTCAGTACTAATTACAGGGCAGGATTTGTTGTTTGGTGTAATGTAAACCCCACAGTGCTGGGCTTCTGTTGTACCAGAATAGTCATCAAAGCTTTTAACAATTTGAAAGCTGCTGCTAATTGAAGTAATGAACCAGTGGTCGGGTACTTTAACCGGGAACCGCAGTTTTCCCCTAAAAACTGTGGTAGCTATGACTGATTCCAGCAAAGGCAAATTTTGCCTAATGTATGGTACTACTGGAAGGAATTTACAATGTCAAGAGAGTTTAGTATAGATATATAGCCAATATGACAACATACCTCTACAGGTAGGCTATTTATGGCAAATGGTAAACATATGAGGACAGTGGTACAGTAAATGTATACATTGTATAAAGTCATAAAAAAGAGAGGACATTCATATGAAGTAGCTACAGCATGACTACATTATAAGGTTGTGACAGTCTACAAATACAATAAGTTTAACAATTTGTGGAGTCAGTCAAAAAACTGCTTGTGATTTAATTGACATGGAATGGCCAGGCAATTAATTGCTTGTGAGAGATGGTAGGGTGGGGACAGTAAATTTGAGGAGGGGGTTGAAGGTTGAGTCAAGTTTTCCTGTGTAATATAGGAAAGACACAATGACAATGGTATTTTAAGTGTATACTTGTCAGGATTTTTTGTGGCTCTGCATTGTACCAGGGGATGTACTGCAAAGGACACAAACAAATACTACTGTATATGTATTGGATACTGAAAGAGGCATTGTTCTAGTTAATTAACATTCCATCAGTCACAGCAATAATAGTTTAATCTCAGTTCATATAATTACAATGATAACCCTACTACTCAAATAAGGTGACCATATTTTTGGGATTTAAATCAGGTACATCATTGTAGGAGCTTCACCCGCCTGGGAGAGGGGTCTATAAGGCAGGGGTCTCCAAACTTTTTTGCTTGGTGGCCCCAATTTTCAACTCTGGAATATCTTGGTGGCCCTCAAATTGACGGGTCAGTGAAAGGAGTTTGATTTTACTTGGTTATGCAATGTTAATAAAGCAAATCACTGGTTTTTAGATTAGAATAACTCCCATTGCTTATTTTTAATGAGAAATTTGACAATTACATAATTTGACAATTACATGAGGTGTTTCTGCCGAAGGAAACTGAGTTTGTACCTTTCGTTTGTCTCCACACTTCTGCTTAATCAAGTATAAACTAACTGTCAGTTAATCCTGTCTGGTCAGCAAACTGTTCACTCAGCCATGAAATGGTCTTGCAGCAGATGATTGCCTAGTCATTGTATTTCCACAGAGAAGTCTATTTACGCTTGAGTGTGTTTGTTTACTTAAGAGCAGAAGTAAGGAATCTTATCTAGTATTGTGGTTTTCAAACACAACACCGCCGATCGGCGGTAATTTCAGTGGATTTGAGCTTCGGGAGAAACACGGCATGATTTGAATCCTTTTCGCAACCCTCCAAAATATTTTCGCGACCCCTAGTTTGCTGACCCCTGGTTTAAGGGGAGGGGACACCTTCCTCTCCCTTGAAATTTGTTTTGCCTTTTTCAAGGAGCCTAGATGCAAAATGGTGAGATATTTTCAACTTTGACAGAGTTAGTTTTGTTTATATGTTCTTTGTACATTGCCGCTAGGATACATTATCTCAGATTCAGCTTTCATCTGAAGTTTGCGCAAGGTACAAAGTAGTCTACACATTTAGCAAAAAATAATTTTACATTATTATTAATATCTTGGGAAATTTCAAAGTTCAGGGACATTTTTTTATATTGGGGACATTTTTGGGTGCACTTGTTCATCAGGGTCGGAACACTGGAATCGGGGACTGCCCCCGAAAATTGGGGACGTCTGGTCACCTATACTAGAAGGATTTACAATATGTATATGTCAAGAAGGTTTAGTGTATAAGTACCCAATATATATATATACCAACCTGTACATGTATGTATGGCAAATGGTATAGGAGTGAGCACGGTACTTAGTTATAACAAATAGAGAACAATTCATAGCAAGTAGCTACAGTCTCCCGGTTGCTACGGGAATGCAACCACATTGCTAAGCTTGTGGTAATTGGATTACGTAACATTGCGCAATAGGTACGGATTCTCCAACGAAGTCACCCATTGCAGTAGGAAAATACTTAATGTTTTTAAACTGTCATTACGTTGAAAGTGATTCACAAAATGCTTTTAACCTTACAGACTGTGTACACGATAAGACAGTCTTACTTCCAGTATAAAAATAATCGCATTTATACAATCAGTGAAACGAAAATGTGACAAAGAAACACTGTGCATGCGCAATCAATTTTCTGAAAAAAACCAATTGAGAGCAAGCTCAAAAATCGTCCCAAAATTCCATCAAACAGTTTCGTCACAATTCAAAATTGGTAAATCTAACTAGGAAAACTTGTCAGAGAGTATGTACTCAAATTTTATGCTGTTCCGTTCCGGGAAAACACTTTTTGTACACGTTAGAACCGTTGCTATGGCCGATGATCGAGGAAACAGTGTGGTTTGGAACCATACATCGCTCTCAGAGGAGCACTGATTGCATATTTTACGTCACTTAGCCTTTGCTCGGTTTTACGAAATTTTATCATTTACCTATCAGGTAATCGTGGCATGAACTTGTAGGCCAAGGTGATTTTATTTGCGATCACGAAAAATAACCGCAAACTGTATTCTTCAAATGCCACAATGTGTCCATAGGCTGCATGTTAACTCTGCAGGCCTAAATACGCGAATATACACTGTTCAATGCTACAACGTACAATGCGCTACTATATTATATCACTACCTCAGTGTACTTTGCAATACCACATATACTGTGAAGCCTGCATTGTACACTAGGAAACTATTCTCACAAACGCTGGCTACTTTTAATGGAAAAAAAAATATACAGAAACAAATGTTTGAAGCCTACGGTCTGGGTGAAACATTGCGATTCTTATAATCTGTTATAATTTGGCACCTATGTACTGAACAGTCTTATTTGTTTATAATTATATTATGCTGTAGATTGCAGATGCTGACATCATACATTTTGCAAACAGTGCAGTTATCTTGTTAGCTGGGGGGGGGGGGAAGTTTGTTAAACTTATGACAAGGTGGAAGGTATGTAATGCTGGAGTAAACTGTAAAATATAAATAAGTCTGATTGTGACGTGGCCAAAATTCACTGTGCCTGTGCAATGTGACTGCTCTGTGAGACTTTTCGATGCCTTAGGAATTCAAAGGACACTGTCTGGCACTGTGTGACTGCCACGTAAGAGTCCGTGATGTTACACCTTTGCTGTTGAAGTTTAGCAAGTTATTTACAGATAAACATCGGTGTGTTCATTTTGAAAAAAACTAGTCAGTAAAAATTTAGAAAATCACATGACATCCTGGAACAGTGAGTGGAGCCTAAGATGACACTGGGCTTGCAGATAAACAGCCCATGAACATGGCAGCAAGCTATCATGAAGAATAAGTGCTTTAGTTTCCTGAGGAAACATTGGGCTCCATGTAAGAACATCACTATGATAAGGTTAAGGTGACATGATAGGCAGCATATTTTAGACAAATGGGAAGTACTATAGTACATCAGGTATAGTATGTGCATTCAAAATCTAAAAAATTGCAGACAAAAGGTAAATGTTGGTCCAGACAGCTGGCTTGAGGCAGGGATTCCGCCAGAAATGCAAAAAAGGGGGGATTAATTGCTCCTAAACCCCTAGTCCAAATTGATGGTGTCCCTGGCTAAAGTTACAAGTGGGTTCAGGGGGACAAAAGCTTGCTTCAAGACCCCTATAAGGTGCATTTTGAAGGGTTTTAAAGGCAATTTACTTATGAAAGTCCAAACATTGCTGCAAAGGTGCCCTCTTCTTAAGTAAGAAACCAAGATATGGACAATTTTTTAAATTTTTATGGAAATGAAAAGGGGGGGATTTTACCCACCTTCTTCTGGAAAGGGGGGGGGACAAATCCCCCCCTTTCCCCCCTTTGGCGGAAACCCTGCTGGAGGTGCTTGGTGCCATTGTCAGATAATTATGGCAAGCACTGCAATTCTTCAGGTTCAGGTTTCATAAGGGAAGTGTATGTTGCAAATAGTCTCCACACCTGTATGTCTCCAGCTTGGCCTTACCTTTGGTTGAGTCTGCTGAGGGTTGGGGTTGCTCTTTTATAACAGAGGACTGGAAAGTATACTGGAATATAAGGGGTCATCCGCAACATTATTTGTTCATCACTCACACAAAAGTACAAAACAAACTTTTTCTTCAAAGCCCCTCCACCGTGACTTCACAGAGGGAGGTTTGAAAATGTTGCAAATAATAATTTGTAGGTAGGTCTTGGCCCACCCATCCAAACCCCCACAGACTGTCATTTTGTACTCTTGTGAAAATGATAAAAAATAAATCATAATAGTCCTTGGGATGATTTTACGTGTTGCAAAAAAGATAACTTTTAAATTGATACCTAGCATTAATGATCAAGCGGATGGGATTCTCCTCTCATCATAAAATGTCATTGTAACAAGCATGTAAGACTTCTTGAAGAGGAAAATGAAGTAAGGATTTCTTTAATTCTCCTGGCCCAGCTCCCAGATACTTCTGTTGGTGGATGAAGTCTGTTTTCATATGACTTGACTTGCAAAGGTAAAAAAATACAAGGATGGTACAGTAGATAGAGTGACCTGAGAACATTTAACCTGTTTATGGTTGGAGACTAGTCTAAAGAGGGTCTCTGTCTACTGAAGAAAAGAAATGAGGAAGGTGTTGCAAGGGTGACTACTCTCTGTTCTGTCTTCTCTGTTACATCACCTAAAGGGTTCAGGATAAGGAGTTAGCTCTGGGATGTGGATTAAATTAGGGTCAGGGATAAGGCCCAATGCAGTTCTAAGCCACTTATCTAAATATCTCTTTGAAATGACTACAAAAGTGGATCCGTCACTAAAATTCACGTCTGCATTTATAGTGTGTCAAGATACATAGTTGTTGAAACAGAGAAATCGGAACATGGGTGGAACCCGTTGCCAATGGCAACAGAGTAACATAACATTTTCATCTTTCCGATCCAGAGAGAGCTACTTTCTGCTATTCTTCATACACAAACCAGATGTCTGTCCCTACTCACTTTTTTAAGACAACACAAACTTTCATCATTTTAATGAGCTGACCAGTTGTATTCATTGAGCTTTGGTTCTATAACTATTGCAGTGGTTCAAATTTGAGTGTCATGGATACTTTTGGATATTCCATTTTTTTGGACATAACACATAAGCAATTCTTTAATTCATGCAGTTTGCTGCACCAATTGGAATTTATGTGAGGTCTCTGTGGACATCTCAGTGGGAAAAGTTTGAGTACCAAACAAAACAACTTACAGAAAAAGAATTGAAAATTCATGCACATGATTTTTCTTGCCATCAAAAATAGTGTAACAAGTCTTAAATTGAGAAGTAGAAGATATTCCCAAATGTCCAGCAAAGTCTCCAGTAAAAATGTACTCCAAATGCAAAGATTCCTTAATTTACAAATTTGTATATTTCTTTCCACAGAGAATTATATCCCCGCATTAACTTCAGAATTACAGTAACATATTCAGTCTATGTTATTGACCACAGCTCGGCTCAACCTGGTTTTGACCATCTCCAGCACCCCTCCCCCTTCCCTTCCTCCCTCCCATTCACTGAAAGAGAAATGATCAAAGCAACTATCCACCTTCCTATCAACTAACTAGAAGCCTTGGATAGGGAAGTTGTTTGCTTTTCATACCTACACACATTCCTCCCCTTTGCTCTCCTTCTGATTTCACATGAATTTTCGTCCAGTTCTGCTTAGTTTGAAAACCACTCATTTAAAAAGATGATTTAAAACTTGAAAAATTAAAGTTTTCTTTACAACATCATAAAAAGCTCTCTACCTAAAATTTCCCAATTATCAATGCTTTTTAAATGCAGCTGACTAGACATCAAAATGACTTTCCATGAAAATTTTGTCCACTGATATTTCCACAATGGTGTAAACAACTAATCACACCAGTAGCACAATTTTCAAAAGTTTGTGAAAGCATTTTTCTCCATGGAAATTTCATCCTGAACTAATTTGCCATTCAAATCAAGTCAAGTTCTGTAGTAGTACTGGTAGCCTATCACCACTGACATTCAATTCTCTCCCTCCACCCTCACTACCCCATTGGCCTGGCAAACTTCTCGATCATTGTCCACTGTGCCTAGACTTCAGCACACAAGATGCACACTGCCAGTTTGTTGCACAAAGTAATTCCAACCTGTTCAAATACAAACAAAAAAGAGAGGAATAAAAATAGTAATAAATGGCAGTAAACCTTTTACTTGCAATGTGCCAGTGGTACTGAATACATAATACACCCTAGTTATGACACTTAACACCTACAAAGTTTTAATTGTACCCATGTTTGTTTTCCCTTCATGCCCTCTGTCCCCAATTTAAAATGTGACTAAAATAAGAATGCCTGTGAAACACAGTACGCTTCCATCTTGGCATGCAGCATTTGAAACATTTAGTCACCGAAAAGATAACCTTCATTATTGGCAATTCCTGTATGCCAAATTTGGACTAATTATGCCAACTCAGGGTTTCCTGTGGCATTCTTTTTGTGAGGCAGCCACCTCACAGAAATTTTCTATAATTACTACCTCTACTGTACTAGCTTATAGAAGTATTGATAGTTCTCCCTCTAAACCTGGCACCATATTACCCCCATGGACTAATACCACCTCACACTCTCTAAAACCCAGGGGAAACCCTGCAACTTATAAATTCAGTGGCAAATGGGATAATGCTACAGCATGCCCTTGCGGTTAGAAACTTGGAGTAAACAGTAGACTATGCTGTCAGTACAGGGTCCCTTATAGTAGGCTCGTAAGGGAAGTTATATATATATATAACTTCCCTTACGAGCCTACTATAAGGGACCCTGTACTGACAGCATAGTTTACTGGAGAAAAAAACAGTTGATTCCAGTTGGATATTGCAACTGGTTTTAACTGTGTCCAACTGGTCTCAACTGCTTCCAACTGGATTCCTTGGTAATCCCAACTGTATCCAACTCTACATGAAGTATATACCATCCAACTGGTCTCATGTGTTTCCAACTGGACCATGACAAAGTCCCATCTGGAAATTTCGAGACCAGTTGGACCCAGTTGCTTTGTACTGAAACACAGTTGGGTTTTGGAAATCCAACTGAAACACTGTTGGGAAAAGAGTCCAGTTGGAAATAGGTGAAATAACTGATGAGTACAGTTGGATTCCAGCCATGTACCTGTAGTGTCAAGTTGTGAATGACAACAGCACTAGTTGGGGGTATCAAGAGTTGAGTTGTCGAGTGGTTAAGGTGTTGTTGAAGTATTGATCATTTACTCTTACTATATTTTTTATTTGATTGTCTTTGAATTTTAGGCTATTTTATTATTAGGCTACTTATATTCTTTACCTATTACTTATATTGCATATAATTAGCTACCCTGTTCTTCTACATCACACTCCCGTCCCTACATTACCGTTCATACAGTTTGAACCTGGTTTTTTAACTGAGCTTTCTAAATATATATTTTATGTGACTTTTCCAGTATTTTGCATTCAGTGAAGAAAATAACTGGTGCAAGACAACAGAAGTTAGCCTTGGACTGAACGGTCCTGACTATACATGTATTCCATATTACTAGATCGCCTATATTAAATTGACATGAAACAGTACATGGAAATGGAAGTTTATTTGTTTTGCATTTTTGGTATGAAACAGTTGAAACAGTTGGAAAATTCAGAGAGCAGTTGAGATCAGTCGAAGTTGAAAATAGTTGGAATCATTTGAGAATCTCTTTAAAGGCAGTCACTCATCCCCCCAAACTACAATTTCACCCTATGTATATCAAAAATCTCAATAGGTACAGCTCTTTGATTGACATCGAATTAAAAAAATGCAGAGTACCTCATATTACACAGCATGCAATGAGAGTGTTCTGATTACACATTAAGGGCTTGTATGCTCACTAGTGTATGCCCTGAAGCAATAAACTAGGATTGTGTCTGGATAAAGATGAGTTTTAGTTAGATGTGGGAGGGGCTAGGAGTAAGTAGGTTGGGAGAATTGGAACTGTCTGGGGTGATGAAAATCTGCCTTTAGAGTGGCCATGACACGTAAATTGGAGTAACGGGAGACTAATTTAGCCTAAAGTACACAAAAAGCTCTTTCTAAAACTGTTTTCATCACCCTTACAGCCTTGAGCATTAAAAAAAAATTAATGTTTCAAAAAATTGCACCAAAAAATAGACTGTTGAAAATGAGATTTCAAGCCAACACAGTAATGACGTCATTTTAGGAACACCAGCCTCCGTATACCGAACCTGGCATACAGCATAGCCTATACATACGTAAGAGATAGTAATGATTGTAATTCGCGGCATGTCTTGAATTTGAACTTTATTCTGTCTGTTTGGAGAGTGGTTTTGGTCTGTTATATTTTGGGGCTGCAGTAGGCTATTACTAATAATTACAAATACTCTTGATTCATAACCGAAAAGCCAAAAAACTCGGCAGTGTACTGTTCAGATCGGTCTGCGTACAGTGAGTGGACTGGCAGCAGCCAGCGAAATACCGTGCACACTCGATCATAGCCTAGGCTAGTTCCACGATTTCCACTGACACTTGCACGATAGTAACCTAAAGTTCATATTTTGACTGCCTACATAAAACTTTCCAAGCTAAAGTCCCCTTCAATTGCTCCAAATGCTTCTCGTGCTCGAATTGTTGTGGTGTTGTACTTTTACCTCACCTAACACTGTCTCAAATCGATACGGCCCTATGCACCGTAACGAATTACTCACCCCATCTGCACCACTGACGTCTTGTTCAGTATCGCCTTCCTGATTTCAAACCCAAGAAAACTCAATTTACCGACAGTCCACTGACCATTCCTGTCCGATCAGGGAGTTGCCATTAGAGAGCAACTCCCTGGCTCAGATCCGCCATTCCAAAGAAAGTATTAAATTTGATTTCACATGGTACCTACTACGAAGCAGTGCTGGTGATACATTGTGTATTAGCAGGTATGTTGTGTACTGTACCCATGGAAGTAGTACTTCCATGCTGTACCTATGCTGTTGCGTTGTGAATGTTTGTACATGTATGCAGCTACTTATCATGACACTAGGACGAAAAACCTGCGTAAAATGCATTTATTTGACTAAACCAAGTGGTAAGCACGAGAAAAGGGATAACAATTCCAAAAGTTACAACTTTTCACGCAGGTTTTACATAGTATCGACCTTGGTAGCCGGTGCAATGGAATGCAAACACTGTATCAAATGTCCAAAGGATACCACGCCAAACAACGATCAGTTCCTAAAGTGACGTCACATGATGTAACAAGATTTTGAAAATTTTCAGAAAGACTAACTTTTCAGGGCTGGAAGAGGGTGTATTTTTTCTCAATTTTCGAGCGGAAAAACAAGTTGTAAACAAACTGAATGGTTGATTTTCGTTGTAGGAAACGTATTCCTAAAGATACCAAAGGGTTAAACTGTTAATTTACACGTGGCATAGCCACTTTAAGTCTAGTTGAATCTAAGAAAGAAAAAACAGTTGGAAATTCTCAACTGGTTCCAGTAATTATTGTTACCAGTTGGAAAATTTTGAATGGCATGTCAAACCAGTTGGAATAATTTCCAACTGGTTTCAACTGTTTCCAACTGGTTTGAACCATTTCCAAATGGTCATATTCAACTGGCTTTACCTAATTTGCATAATCGAGCTAAAATGCATTTTATCAGCTCAGTCCTTTTGTAGGATGTTTTGTGATGGTTCCATTTTTAAGTTTTATTTCCAAAATTTGCAATTAACACATTTTAACAGTTTATAACAGGGTAAGCCTATTACTGATTTGTTTTTATCATTTTGTTATGTTAAGTATATCTCATATCTCTACATACTAAATACATAAGACTTGACACAGCACATCAATGTTTGTACATGTAATATATTAGATGTTTTGGACGTGCCTCAAAATGTTTAAATGCATTGCGAAGTTCACCAATTATGTCTGAATTACCCTTCTTTGAGCCACACATTCGTGGCTTAAGGATGCTCATTGATTGGGTGCCCGTTCTCCTGGATCTGGTTCAACTTAACTGGAAAAGGGTTCCCAGTTGAAAACAGTTGATCCCGGTTGGAAACATGATCACAACTGGAAACAGTTGTGAATTTTCCCAACTGGTCCAAAAACACAGCTTGGAAACATGGTCACAACTGGAAACAGTTGTGAATTTTTCCAACTGGTCCAAAAACACAGCTTGGAAATTTTCCAACTGCTTCCAGTTGGAACCAGTTGAAAATTCCCAACTGTTTTTTTTTTGTTCTGGGCTAGGCTAGACAATGTGTCGTACTGTATAGCGGAAAATTTCGGTGAGGCTAATTTTTGGCGAATCTGTACCTTGTTCACATATTTGCAGAGTGAAGAATTCACTGTTGCAGGCAACCAACATAGTCTTGTACACACTAACGACAGTATTTTTGCGGGTCTTAAATTCACGATTAGATACTTGGTCGCGAAAAGCGCGAAAATTTAACCCCCGTGAAAATTTCCCACTATACAGTATATATGGAATTCCTTGCATCTTGGGATTGATGGAAATTACAACAGCCCACGTACGCTATCGAAGAAATGCCATTTTATAACTGCAAAGAAGTCTTGAAACTTTTTTCCTTACATTAGCATGAACACTAATTCAGATTCACACTATTCACCTGCCATTATAAATCATTAATTTAGTTTAGTTTTAACATTTGAGGGTAAGAAATCCACTTGTGAGATTAAACCTGAGTTGTTCTCAAAAGGTAATGAAGCAGATATTTACTCCCAATCCTGCTTCCAGGACTGACACTTCACCTCCCCATCCCATATTATGTGAACTCACTCTGTTAATCTAATTACATTTTGCTAGTCAAATGAGCAATTCCTTTTCTGATCTTGAGATATTATACATGTTCAAATATAGAACACTTATAAAAGTCTGTTAACTATAAAAGCTCATGCTGGGCTGAATTATTGAGAACTGTACCTTGTTATTTTCCATACAGTAGGTGCCTGAAACTCCATAGTTTTAATAAAAATGATTGATATGGTATACAATATTAACAAATGTAGGTCCATCTAAGACCAAACCAAGAACGGATTAATGTACTGTAACATGCTAGTACGTTCTTCAGGGTTTTTTCTCCTTCCTTGTAGACATGAGTCCTAGTTCACTTGACCCTTGAACAGTGCTTTGTGTTTCCATTATACTCCTTCAGGACAGTTCTTGTGCAAAGTGTACAAATTGTTCACATCTCCCAGCCATAATGTCAGGTGAACTCTCACACTCAAATAACAATATTTTCTCACCAAACTTTGCCCACCAACTCTCTGTGGGCTGTGTTGAGGAGTCTAACGGAAGCACACAGCACTGTTCAAGGGCTAAGCTACCTCCTCCCCCCAAGATCAAACAAAACTTTCTCAAAAGCAAAAGGAACTCAATCCCATTAGCTTATCTGGGCCACTGTTTGGGCTAGTGAGCCCTTGAACAAGATCCAGCAGCCATTATGTTCCTAGACTACAGACCTACATTAAAGACGGAGTTACTCTGTTTCTCAGTCAGTAAGGAATGACCACTGAGGGGCAGGTTATATGGTCAGGTTGGGTGATTAGACCCAACCTACCCCTAAACTGAAACAAAACTTCATTTTATTAATCGCATCATATTTTAAGTGTGAATAGGGCAGTCAGTCTAGTGACTCGGCTATGGCTTTCACTCTCATAGTCAGGCTAGGTATTGCTAGCCTAGGAATTTTCGGGAATACAGGCTTCGACAAATTTCCTGCCCGACAGTCCGGGACAAGTAAAAACTTACTCGGACAAGTGCATTGTTCAATATCATACCCCGCTGGACAAGTACCCTTGTGAAGCATCTCCTTCAAAAAGGAGTTCAAAGGCATATTAAAAGTGGACATGTAGATATTCATGTGGACAAGTAGACTAATAGAACAGCTAGCTAGCCCGATGGGCAAGTTCCTGGTGGACCAGGTATGTAAACCCAGGTAAGAATTTGTCAAAGCCTGGGGAAGAGGCTACGCCTATTCCTGATCAAAATGTTACTTGCGTGAAATTCCTCAGTTCCTTGTTATTGGCCTACGGGTTACAACGTAGTCTACTGCCACAAAAAATACCTCCTTTGAAATGTTATTATTAATAGCTTTGGCCAGCCTTCACTATCTTATACAGTAACTGTTAGTATCTAGCCTAGCCAAATGTTATACTTAAGTTATAGCCTAGGCCTAGGCTAGCCGGAGTACACTATTCCAGAACCGATGAAACTTACAGTAAGCCTATACTTTGGAGAAAAAGTTTTCGTTTTCCATACCCCGGTAAAAGAACAAAATCGTCTTTCCAAAGAACTTGATTAATACGGTGATAAAATCAAGATGTTTTAATTTACACAGTCAGAAGCATTTCTAAGTCCAACATTGAACAGCTAAAAATAAAGCAGCGAATTGCGAAGCAGAAGTTCCACCAAACAGTACAACATGCACACAGTGCATATATACAACATAACCATGTGTAACACTAAAAGTATGTGCAATCCACAGTGAGCATCGACTTCCGAAGATGTTTTCATCGTGGTCCCTATGGTAACTGTGACGTTTCACACTTAGCATGTCATTAACATATGACGTCATTGTTTCTGATCGTATTTGTGTTGATGTTAATGGTAAGTCTTTCAGAAAGTGGGTGGACTTTTTAAACGCTTCGTTTTTCATGAAAATGGAAAAGAGCAAGGCGTAACTTCTCAGATAGGAGGTTTGATCTGTCTTGATTGACATTAAGTGTGAAAAAAGATTGACAGGGCAGGGCAAACACTTTTTGTACACGTTAGCATGGAGCAAGTTTAGAGGGATGATCAAAATGAAAATATGCAATAACTCAGTCAAATGGGGGGTGGGATTCTCTTAAAAATTGACAGGTACGTAGATAGGTAGATTGTTAACATACACTGATAATTTCAACGAGAATGCATGAAGCACAGCCGAGATATAGGCATTGAAAGATTTGCCCGCCATTTTTGTTGGAGTGTGTAACGGACGTTCTCCCAAGGTCACAATTCAAGATGAAATCCTCAAAGCGTCGCAGTTAATTGCAAAGCAACCAGGAGACTGGCTACAGTATGAAAAAATTGGGGGGGGGGTCAGATGGTGGTAAAGTACATTACATTATTAAAGACTGGTGGATGTTGTTAATTTGATGAGATACAGTTTGAGTCTTTGAGATGCCAAAGATGGAGTAAATGCCATTAAGCTCCTTTTAATTGCCACTGATTCAAGTAGTAAATCAGTCAAAATTCAATGCAACTTTTTCATTGTCTCCTTTGTTCATGGCAGTCTAAAGATCAATACAATGAGCTGGGAATATGTGGAGTCATTCAAGGACTTGCTTATGATTTGACATCGGATTGTCAGGCCATGACTTGCTGGTTTGGCAGGGGAGGGGGAGGAGGGGAGGAGGAGGTGGGGAGGAGGAGGTGGAGGAGAAAGTTGTGTTTTTCTGTGTGATATACTGGAAACAGAAGTGATGACAATGACACTGTACATAGTAAAGGTATACATTGCATCATTCAGAAAAACAATATATTACTAGTCTCAGCTCATGGAATTGCAATGATAACATTGCTACTGGAAGGATTAAGGAGTTTATTACAGTATATACCCAACGATACAAACAAACCTGTACAGTACGTGTATGTAGAAAGTAGTATTGGAGTGAGCACAGTGGTTAATCTGGTAAATGTATGTAATTATACAAAATCATAGAATGGAGAGGACAATTCATCGCAAATGGCTACAGTATGAATAACTGTGGGGCCAGGGCAATATGGTGGTTCATAGCAATAACTATATGGTATGAATGAAATGGGGGGGGGGCAGGGGAAGTTGTGGTTGATTCTTGACATTTGTCATTACAGATCGAGTGGTGGATATAAATTATTTGCTAAGAAATGAGGTGCCAGAAATAAAGAAATACTACTGTGCCACAGATTCATGGAATTTAACTGGAACAAGTTAAAGAAGTCAGTTACTGTAAACTAGGTCCAACTGGAATTACTTTGAACCTAGCTCTATAGGCCTATACTAGTACTGCAAAGAACAAGCAAATACTACTGTACATGTATTGGATAAGAGGCAATTGTTATAGTTAGCATTCTATGAATCACAACAATAATCTTATATTACACTCAGTTAATATAATCACAATGATAATCCTACTACTGGAAGGATTCACAATATGTCAATCAGGTTTTGTAAATACCTTATATACTATGTACTGTAGAGGTCTATATATGTGTATGTATAGCAAATAGTAAAGAAGTGAGCACAGTGGAATATTTAACATTATACTTAGTCATAGAAAGGAGAGGACAACTCATAGCAAATATAGCTACACTACAAAAAAATTGGAGGTGAGGGGTGCGGATGGGGGGACAGAAGGTGGTGGAGTTGTTGCATTAGTCATTAAAGACTGGTGGGATATAAATTTGCTGAGATACAGTATGAGATTACAAAGATGAAGTAAATGCCATAATGCTCCTTTGCCACTGATTCAGGGAATTTGAAAAGTGCTAAATTGTTCAAAATTACAGTATAATGCAACTTGTTGGCAATTGTTTCCTTTTTATCATGACAATCTACAAATACTTTTTAATGAGCTGGGAATTTGTAGAGTGAGTCAAGGAATTGCTTTTGATTTGATATGGAATGGGCCAGACTATGAATTTGCTGGTTGGGGTCGGGGGGAGAAGATGAGGGGTGAACCAAACTTTCAATCTTACAATCTTAGTCCTGCTAAAGGAAGATTTCCCAATGTCAAGTTTTTTTAGTATATGGGCAAATATATAGGGTGAGAAATGGTAGATTTAACATTTTCTTAGTCTAAAAGGGAAGGAAAATTTCATGCAAATACGCAGTATACAAAAAATTTTGGGGGGGGGGGGGGGTGGAGGCAGATTGGGGGCATGGGGTGGAGGCATGCCTTCAGTCATTGTTTCTATGCAAAACAAAAAATATAGAGATCAGGCAGGGGAATAGCCTTTTTTTGCAATTTTGGGGGATTTTCATGGAATGACGGCCGCTACAGTTTTTTTAAGTGTTTCTCTCGTATTTTTTTATGAGTTTTTTGTAATGTTACATTACCAGGGTGTTATTGGGTTAAAGGGGAATTTTTTTCATCACCAACAGTTTTTAATTTTTCCCAAAATATGCAACTTCTAGCTCCCTCCCATAACTGTATAAGCTCTCCTTTGTGCAGGAATTAAAACCCGTTTTTTTTGCTTAAAAAGGCCCATGTCCCCAGGTAAGCATACAAGGCTTAAAATGTAATAAAGCACTCTTTCTGCCTTGTGTGGAATGTGACTACTCTGCTCTTTTCAGAATTTTTCAACTTTGATGTCAGTCAAAGAGCAGTCACCAACTGAGAATTTTCATACACCTACACTAAAATCACACTTTGGGGTGATGACTGTCGGTCCCTTGTAAACTCTTTTTTCATGATGGCAGTTTACAGTTATTATTTGGTTTTATTGTTTTGTATCAACCGTAGTAAAAAACTTAACGTGATGAATTCTTTCAGTGGTGACGTACCTTTGTAGGGTATAGTACCGAGACGTGGACTTTCATTTTAGCCACTGCTCCACTACGAACAAAAAACCCCTATGTTGATTGGTATTGACTTCTTCAATTCATTGCAATGAATGGGGCTTCTTTAATATTAAATTAGCGTCTACATCATGGGGTTTTGTGGGGGTGGGGGGTAATTCGAAGTATTTACGAATTGTTTCAGGTGGATTACATTTCCGTTTTGACTTTCGGACGTTACTTTTAAGAGGTTTGGGGCGGGGTAGATCTGGTATAGGATCTTTACTACAAGAGTTGTTCTTACGGTGTAATACCGATATGACCCATTAACATTTTTGTTCCACTGAAGTTAATTTCATTTCAAGAATTGAAATCATTGTTTAGGCATATTGACCAGAACATATTGGAAATTACTTGCCCAAGTTGTCATTTTCTTAGTCATGACGGCTACATTTCGTACATCTTTTAAAATGATGTGTATCGCTTAATATGTTTGGCACGTTAAAAAGTGTAGTGCTAGGCCTCCGAAAGGTCCTATCCCGTTGTACGTGGAACCTCTCATTAAATGATTTAAATTTTTTCACCAGTTGCGGGATTGTCAAACAAATAAGTAAAAATAGATTGTTTCCCCATAGTATAAGAGTACCATTGTGACCAATATTCAGCTCTACGTTTGTGCCGATGTGGTGGGGTGTTATAAATGACGCGTG
>JAIZAY010001225.1:0-18638 GCA_029531755.1 Holothuria leucospilota | reverse complement strand
AGGGGAAACATTGGGCGCCATGTAAAGACATCACTCTGATAAGGTTAAGGTGACATGATAGGCAGCATATTCTAGACAAATGGGAAGTACCTATAGTACATTCAGGTATATGTGTGTGCATGTTCAAAATCTAAAAAATTGCAGAAAAAAGTAAATGTTGGTCCATACAGCTGGCTTAAGGTGCTTGGTGACATTGGTCAGATAATTATGGAAAGCACTGCAATTCTTCAGGTTCAGGATTTCATAAGGGAAGTGCATGTTGGCAAAATAGTCTCCACACCTTGTATTGTCTCCAGCTTGGCCTTACCTTTGGTTGAGTCTGCTGAGGGGTTGGTGTGTTTTGCTCTTTTATAAAACAGAGGGACTGGAAAGATATACTGGAGTATAAGGGGTCATCCGCAAACATTATTTGTTCATCACTCACACCAAAGTAACAAAACAAAATTTTTCTTCAAAAGCCCCTCCACTGTTTTTTTTTTTTTTTTTTTTTTCTGACTTCACAGAGGGAGGTTTGTAAAATGGTTGCAAATAATAATTTGTAGGATAGGTCTTGGCCCCCCCCAACCATCCAAACCCCCACAGGACTGTCCATTTTGTACTTCTTGTGAATAACTGATAAAAAAATAAATCACATATGAGTACTTGGGAATGATTTTACGTGGTTGCAAAAAAAGATAACTTTTAAATTGATACCTAGCATTAATGAATCAAAGCGGATGGGATTCTCATCTCATCATAAAAATGTCATTGTAACAAGCCATGCTAAGACTTCTTGAAGAGGAGAAATGAAGTAAGGATTTCTTTAATTGTCCTGGCCCAGCTCCCAGATACTTATGGAGTGGATGAAGTCGGTTTCATTATGACTTGACTTGCAAAGGTCAAAAAAAAAATACAAGGATGGTACAGTAGATAGAGTGACCTGAGAACATTTAAACCTGTTTATGGCTGGAGGACTAGTCTGAAGAGGGCTCCTGTCTACTGAAGAAAGAATATGAGGGAAGGTGTTGCAAGGGTGAGACTACTCTGCTTCTAGTCGTTCTCTGTTTACATTACCTACGGGTGTTCAGGGATAAGGAGTTAGCTCTGGGATGTGGATGACATTAGGGGCAGTGGATAAGGCCCAATGCAGTTCTAAGGCCACTTATCTAAATATCTCTTTGAAATGACTAACAAAAGTGGATCCGGTACTAAAATTCACCGTCCGCAATTTATAGTGTGTCGAGATACATAAAAATGTTGGAAACAGAGGAAATCGGAACATGGGTGAACCCGTTGCCAATGGCAACAGAAGTAAACATAACATTTTTCTCTTTCCGATCCAGAGAGAGCTACTTTCTGCTATTCTTCATGCACAAACCAGATGTCTGTCCCTACTCACTTTTTTAAGACAACACAAACTTTCATCATTTTAATGAGCTGGCCAGTTGTATTCATTGAGCTTTGGTTCTATAACTATTGCAGTGGTTCAAATTTGAGTGTCATGGATACTTTTGGATATTCCATTTTTGGTTTCGATGAAAAGAGAAACCTATGCAGTCATGATGGCGTGTGTATGTATGTGTGTATGTGCGTGTGTGTGTGTGTATGTGTGTGTGTGTGTGTGTGTTTGTGACACTTTGCTCTTTAACACGATATCTCAAGAAGGAAACTCTGACAGTTTTCAAACCTTGGTACATAGGATGCCCCATTATTGGGAGGAAGAAACCCTATTGGTTTTTGGTGGGGGTCAAAGGTCAACTGGGGTCAACCGGGGGTCAAAAACCTGAAAAAACCTTGTTAACACAATATCTTTAGTAGGAAGCTTGGATGAAATTTCATACTTTGTATGTAGATGCGTTACGGTAAGAGGAAGAACCCTATCATTTTTGGTGGAAGGTCAAAGGTCATCTGGGAGCACCGGGGTTTTCTAAACACTGAAAACTTCGTTAACACGATATCGCAAGAAGGGAAGCTCTGACAGTCTCAAAATTAGTACATAGATTCCCCCCCCCCTTATATTGAGAGGAAGAAACCCTATTGTTTCTGGTGGAGGTCAAAGGTCCACCTGGGCAACAGGGGTCAAACTCTGACAACATGGTCGAACACAATATATTGAGGTAGGACAGCTGGGGATGAGTGATTTCATACTTAGTTTGTAGATTGCGTTATAGTAAGAGGAAGAAACCCTATATTTTTGGTGGAGGTCAAAGGTCATCTGGGGGTCAGCCGGGGGTCAAACCCTGAAAACTTTGTTAACATATTATCTCAAGAAGGGAAGCTCGGACAGTCCTCAAACTTGGTTACATAGATGCCCCATATGTGGAGGAAGTAAACCCCATCTGTTTTTGGTGGGGGTCCCAAAGGTCACCTGGGGTCACCTGGGGTCAAAACCTGAAAAACCTTGTTTTAAACACAATATATCGAAGATAGAAGGCTTGGATGAAATTTCATACTTTGTATGTAGATGCGTTACGGTAAGAGGAAGAACCCCTATCATTTTTTGGTGGGCGGTGTCCAAAAGGTCACCTGGGGTCATCGGGGGTCAAACCCTGGAAAAAACTTCGTTAAACACGATATCTCGAAGAAGGGAAGCTCTGACAGTTCTCAAAACTTCAGTAACATAGATGCCCCAGATATTGAGGAGGAAGAAACCCTATTGTTTTTGGTGGAGGTCAAAGGTCCAACTGGGGTCCACCTAAGGTCAAACCCTGAAAAACATTGTTAACACAATATCTTGAGGTAGGAAAAGCTTGGATGAATTTCATTACTTAGTTTGTAGATGCGTTTATGGTAAGGGAGGGAAGAAAACCCTATCCATTTTTGGTGGAGGTCAAAGGTCATCTGGGGTCAACCCGGGGGTCAAAAACCCTGAAAAAAACTTTGTTAAACATTGATATCTCAAAGAAGGGAAGCTCTGACAGTCCTCAAACTTGGTACATAGATGCCCCATATTGAGAGGAAGAACCCCATTGTTTTTGGTGGAGGTCAAAGGTCATCTGGGGTCACCGGGGGTCAAACTCTGAAAACCTTGTTAACATGATATCTCAAGAAAGAAAGCTCTGACAGTTCTCAAATGTAGTACATGGATGCCCCATATTGAGAGGAAGAACCCTATTGTTTTTGGTGGAGGTCAAAGGTCACCTGGGGTCAAACCCTGAAAACATTGTGAACACAATATCTTGAGGTAGGAAGCTTGGATGAGTTTCATACTTAGTGTGCAGATGCGTTATGGTAAGAGGAAGAACCCTATCATTTTTGGTGAAGGTCAAAGGTCATCTGGGGTCACCAGGGGTCAAACCCTGAAAACTTTGTTAACACTATATCTCAAGAAAGGAAGCTCTGACAGTTCTCAAACTTGGTACATGGATGCCCCATACTGAGAGGAAGAACCCTGTTGTTTTTGGTGGAGTTCAAAGGTCACCTGGGGTCACCGGGGGTCAAACCCTGAAAACATTGTTAACACAATATCTTGAGGTAGGAAGCTTGGGTGAATTTCATACTTTGGATGTAGATGCGTTATGGTAAGAAGAAGAACCCTTTCACTTTTGGTGGAGGTCAAAGGTCATCTGGGGTCACCGGGGGTCAAACTCTGAAAACTTTGTTAACACGATATCTCAAGAAGGGAAGCTCTGACAGTTCTCAAACGTGGTACATAGATGCCCCATATTGAGAGGAAGAACCCTGTTGTTTTGGTGGAGGTCAAAGGTCACCCCTGGGTCACCTAGGTCAAACCCTGAAAACATTGTTAACACAATATCTTGAGGTAGGAAGCTTGGATGAATTTCATACTTTGGATGTAGATGCATTATGGTAAGAGGAAGAACCCTATCATTTTGGTGGAGGTCAAAGGTCATCGGGGGTCAAACTCTGAAAACCTTGTTAACACGATATCTCGAGGTAGGAAGCTTGGATAAATTTCATACCTTGTATTTAGATGCCTTATAGTGAGAGGAAGAACTCTATCATTTTTGGTGGGGGTCAAAAGTCATCTGGGGTCACCAGGGGGGTCAAACCCTGAGACAGAGCTCCCAACCAGCACGGATTTTCCATATTCAGTACGGAAAATCATTGTAAATATGGGAATGTGGATATTTCCTTGATAATCCGAATTTTGAATGAGTAAATAGGTCCTTTCACGAACTTTATTATTCTTTAGTCAACATATCAAAAGACTGAGAATAGACTACAGTATTTCACTTGTCTGTACAGTACTGTAGTGTATTTATTGAGCTCAGTAATCTATGCTGTTATGTATAGGTTAAATTTTTGTCAACAAGTTGATGTTTAAACCAATCAGTAGATAGTTTGCAAGCAGATCCATGACATTCCATAAGCTACCATATCATTGGTTGATCAGTTGTAAAACAGATCCACTTTCAACCAATCAGAATTTGTGTTAAAAGCTAGTTTCTGAGTGCAGTGACAGACTATCACACATAGCCTGCCTGCCAAGGTCGTTGAGCTGGCTGAGTAGCCCAATGTTAATGTTAGATTTGACTGTAACTGAATTGGAAAAATAGCACCAAGAAATGGAATAATAAAAATTACAGCAGGAATATCACAGTTTCTTGTAATATGGCTCCTCTTCAGAGTAGCATGAGTAACTTTAGTGGAAAATTTACCAGGCAGATCAAGTTTTAACGTAGGCCTAGACCTAACAGTCAGGGCCTAGGCCTAGGCCTAAGTGTTGTTACAGAACCAACAACAAACATTAGCCTACACACACAATAACGTTTAGACTCAGTACATAAATCTAATGCAGAGTTCCAGGTTTATGGGCTAGGCCTAGGACAAAGTCCTAGTCCTGTGACTAAGTCCTAGCCTAACTGCCACAGTACAGGCTAGCCTAATTGTAGTACAGTATGTATGGGCTGATATTAGAGGTAGGTTACTGTAAATGTAATAGCTATGGCCTAGGCTAGGGTTAATCAAAGCAGTTATTGCCTGTCAAATGTTGGTACCCATCATCTAAGTTTGTAGTATTTACAGAGAGATTTCTGTGACCAGCTGTGCATAGGCCTGGGCTAGGTTTATACTTATAGCTAGGCCTAGGCTAGACCTAGGCTAATGTTACTTAGGGCCTTGCCAAGTATTTAGCATAGTCTCTAGGCTATACTGTAACGTTAGGCCTTGGGAATACTTGGGATATTTTGCTTTTTGTCCTTTGGTGACCCTGATGACTATCTTGGGAATTCTTGGGAAATTTTGCTTTTTGACCTCTCGTAACCCCAGATAACGATCTTGGGAATTCTTGGGAAATTTTGACCAGTGACTGAAAGATATGGGACATCATGGCATTATTTGGAATAGAACATATATCATCGAAACCTCAATGCATTTTTGCATTCTGGTTTTGGACATAACACATAAGCAATTCTTTAATTCATGCAGTTTGCTGCACCAATTGGAATTTATGTGCGGCCTCTGTGGACATCTCAGTGGGAAAAGTTTGAGTACCAAACAGAACAACTTACAGAAAAAGAATTGAAAATTCATGCACATGATTTTTCTTGCCATCAAAAATAGTGTAATAAGTCTTAAATTGAGAAGTAGAAGATATTCCCAAATGTCCAGCAAAGTCTCCAGTAAAAATGTACTCCAAATGCAAAGATTCCTTAATTTACAAATTTGTATATTTCTTTTCACAGAGAATTATATCCCCGCATTAACTTCAGAATTACAGTAACATATTCAGTCTATGTTATTGACCACAGCTCGGCTCATCCTGGTTTTGACCATCTCCAGCACCCCTCCCCCTTCCCTCCCTCCCTCCTCCTGCCCATTCACTGAAAGAGAAATGATCAAAGCAACTATCCACCTTTCTATCAACTAACTAGAAACCTTGGATAGGGAAGTTGTTTGCTTTTCATACCTACACACATTCCTCCCCTTTGCTTTCCTTCTGATTTCACATGAATTTTCGTCCTGTTCTGCTTAGTTTGAAAACCACTCATTTAAAAAGATGATTTAAAACTTGAAAAATTAAAGTTTTCTTTACAACATCATAGAAAGCTCTCTACCTAAAATTTCCCAATTATCAATGCTTTTTAAATGCAGCTGACTAGACATCAAAATGACTTTCCATGAAAATTTTGTCCACTGATATTTCCACAATGGTGTAAACAACTAATCACACCAGTAGCACAATTTTCAAAAGTTTGTGAAAGCATTTTTCTCCATGGAAATTTCATCCTGAACTAATTTGCCATTCAAATCAAGTCAAGTTCTGTAGTAGTACTGGTAGCCTATCACCACTGACATTCAATTCTCTCCCTCCACCCTCACTACCCCATTGGCCTGGCAAACTTCTCGATCATTGTCCACTGTGCCTAGACTTCAGCTCACAAGATGCACACTGCCAGTTTGTTGCACAAAGTAATTCCAACCTGTTCAAATACAAACAAAAAAGAGAGGAATAAAAAATAGTAATAAATGGCAGTAAACCTTTTACTTGCAATGTGCCAGTGGTACTGAATACATAATACACCCTAGTTATGACACTTAACACCTACAAAGTTTTAATTGCACCCATGTTTGTTTTCCCTTCATGCCCTCTGTCCCCAATTTAAAATGTGACTAAAATAAGAATGCCTGTGAAACACAGTACGCTTCCATCTTGGCATGCAGCATTTGAAACATTTAGTCACCGAAAAGATAACCTTCATTATTGGCAATTCCTGTATGCCAAATTTGGACTAATTATGCCAACTCAGGGTTTCCCGTGGCATTCTTTTTGTGAGGCAGCCACCTCACAGAAATTTTCTATAATTACTACCTCTACTGTACTAGCTTATAGAAGTATTGATAGTTCTCCCTCTAAACCTGGCACCATATTACCCCCATGGACTAATACCACCTCACACTCTCTAAAACCCAGGGGAAACCCTGCAACTTATAAATTCAGTGGCAAATGGGATAATGCTACAGCATGCCCTTGCAGTTAGAAACTTGGAGTAAACAGTAGACTATGCTGTCAGTACAGGGTCCCTTATAGTAGGCTCGTAAGGGAAGTTATAGCCTAGGCTAGACAATGTGTCGTACTGTATAGCGGAAAATTTCGGTGAGGCTAATTTTTGGTAAATCTGTACCTTGTTCACATATTTGCGGAGTGAAGAATTCGCTGTTGCAGGCAACCAACATAGTCTTGTACACACTAATGACAGTATTTTTGCGGGTCTTAAATTCGCGATTAGATACTTAGTCGCGAAAAGCGCGAAAATTTAACCCCTGTGAAAATTTCCCACTATACAGTATATATGGAATTCCTTGCATCTTGGGATTGATGGAAATTACAACAGCCCACGTACGCTATCAAAGAAATGCCATTTTATAACTGCAAAGAAGTCTTGAAACTTTTTTCCTTACATTAGCATGAACACTAATTCAGATTCACACTATTCACCTGCCATTATAAATCATTAATTTAGTTTAGTTTTAACATTTGAGGGTAAGAAATCCACTTGTGAGATTAAACCTGAGTTGTTCTCAAAAGGTAATGAAGCAGATATTTACTCCCAATCCTGCTTCCAGGACTGACACTTCACCTCCCCATCCCATATTATGTGAACTCACTCTGTTAATCTAATTACATTTTGCTAGTCAAATGAGCAATTCCTTTTCTGATCTTGAGATATTATACATGTTCAAATATAGAACACTTATAAAAGTCTGTTAACTATAAAAGCTCATGCTGGGCTGAATTATTGAGAACTGTACCTTGTTATTTTCCATACAGTAGGTGCCTGAAACTCCATAGTTTTAATAAAAATGATTGATACGGTTTACAATATTACAAATGTAGGTCCATCTAAGACCAAACCAAGAACGGATTAATGTACTGTAACATGCTAGTACGTTCTACAGAGTTTTTTCTCCTTCCTTGTAGACATGAGTCCTAGTTCACCTGACCCTTGAACAGTGCTTTGTGTTTCCATTATACTCCTTCAGGACAGTTCTTGTGCAAAGTGTACAAATTGTTCACATCTCCCAGCCATAGTGTCAGGTGAACTCTCACACTCAAATAACAATATTTTCTCACCAAACTTTGCCCACCAACTCTCTGTGGGCTGTGTTGAGGAGTCTAACGGAAGCACACAGCACTGTTCAAGGGCTAAGCTACCCCCTCCCCCCAAGATCAAACAAAACTTTCTCAAAAGCAAAAGGAACTCAATCCCATTAGCTTATCTGGGCCACTGTTTGGGCTAGTGAGCCCTTGAACAAGATCCAGCAGCCATTATGTTCCTAGACTACGGACCTACATTAAAGACGGAGTTACTCTGTTTCTCAGTCAGTAAGGAATGACCACTGAGGGGCAGGTTATATGGTCAGGTTGGGTGATTAGACCCAACCTACCCCTAAACTGAAACAAAACTTCATTTTATTAATCGCATCATAATTTAAGTGTGAATAGGGCAGTCAGTCTAGTGACTCGGCTATGGCTTTCACTCTCATAGTCAGGCTAGGTATTGCTAGCCTAGGAATTTTCGGGAATACAGGCTTTCCCTGCCCGACAGTCCGGGACAAGTAAAAACTTACTCGGACAAGTGCATTGTTCAATATCATACCCCGCTGGATAAGTACCCTTGTGAAGCATCTCCTTCAAAAAGGAGTTCAAAGGCATATTAAAAGTGGACATGTAGATATTCATGTGGACAAGTAGACTAATAGAACAGCTAGCTAGTCCGATGGGCAAGTTCCTGGTGGACCAGGTACGTAAACCCAGGTAAGAATTTGTCAAAGCCTGGGGAAGAGGCTACGCCTATTCCTGATCAAAATGTTACTTGCGTGAAATTCCTCAGTTCCTTGTTATTGGCCTACGGGTTACAACGTAGTCTACTGCCACAAAAAATACCTCCTTTGAAATGTTATTATTAATAGCTTTGGCCAGCCTTCACTATCTTATACAGTAACTGTTAGTATCTAGCCTAGCCAAATGCTATACTTAAGTTATAGCCTAGGCCTTGGCTAGCCCGAGTACACTATTCCAGAACTGATGAAACTTACAGTAAGCCTATACTTTGGAGAAAAAGTTTTCGTTTTCCATACCCCGGTAAAAGAACAAAATCGTCTTTCCAAAGAACTTGATTAATACGGTGATAAAATCAAGATGTTTTAATTTACACAGTCAGAAGCATTTCTAAGTCCAACGTTGAACAGCTAAAAATAAAGCAGCGAATTGCGAAGCACAAGTTCCACCAAACAGTACTACATGCACACAGTGCATATATACAACTTAACCATGTGTAACACTAACAGTATGTGCAATCCACAGTGAGCATCGACTTCCGAAGATGTTTTCATCGTGGTCCCTATGGTAACTGTGACGTTTCGCACTTAGCATGTCATTAACATATGACGTCATCGTTTCTGATCCTATTTGTGTTGATGTTAATGGTGAGTCTTTCAGAAAGTGGGTGGACTTTTTAAACGCTTCGTTTTTCATGAAAATGGAAAAGAGCAAGGCGTAACTTCTCAGATAGGAGGTTTGATCTGTCTTGATTGACATTAAGCGTGAAAAAAGATTGACAGGGCAGGGCAAACACTTTTTGTACACGTTAGCGTGGAGCAAGTTTAGAGGGATGGTCAAAATGAAAATATGCAATAACTCAGTCAAATGGGGGTGGGATTCTCTTAAAAATTGACAGGTACGTAGATAGGTAGATTGTTAACATACACTGATAATTTCAACGAGAATGCATGATGCACGGCCGAGATATAGGCATTGAAAGATTTGCCCGCCATTTTCGTTGGAGTGTGTAACGGACGTTCTCCCAAGGTCACAATTCAAGATGAAATCCTCAAAGCGTCGCAGTTAATTGCATAGCAACCGGGAGACTGGCTACAGTATGAAAAAATTGGGGGGGGGGGGGTCAGATGGTGGTAAAGTACATTACATTATTAAAGACTGGTGGATGTTGTTAATTTGATGAGATACAGTTTGAGTCTTTGAGATGCCAAAGATGGAGTAAATGCCATTAAGCTCCTTTTAATTGCCACTGATTCAAGTAGTAAATCAGTCAAAATTCAATGCAACTTTTTCATTGTCTCCTTTGTTCATGGCAGTCTAAAGATCAATACAATGAGCTGGGAATATGTGGAGTCATTCAAGGACTTGCTTATGATTTGACATCGGATGGTCAGGCTATGACTTGCTGGTTGGGCAGGGGAGGGGGAGGAGGTGGAGGAGAAAGTTGTGTTTTTCTGTGTGATATACTGGAAACAGAAGTGATGACAATGACACTGTACATAGTAAAGGTATACATTGCATCATTCAGAAAAACAATATATTACTAGTCTCAGCTCATGGAATTGCAATGATAACATTGCTACTGGAAGGATTAAGGAGTTTATTACAGTATATACCCAACGATACAAACAAACCTGTACAGTACGTGTATGTAGCAAGTAGTATTGGAGTGAGCACAGTGGTTAATATGTAATTATACAAAATCATAGAATGGAGAGGACAATTCATCGCAAATGGCTACAGTATGAATAACTGTGGGGCCAGGGCAATATGGTGGTTCATAGCAAGTAACTATGGTATGAATGAAATGGGGGGGGGCAGGGAAAGTTGTGGTTGATTCTTGACATTTGTCATTACAGAGTGGTGGATATAAATTATTTGCTAAGAAATGAGGTGCCAGAAATAAAGAAATTCTACTGTGCCACAGATTCATGGAATTTAACTGGAACAAGTTAAAGAAGTCAGTTACTGTAAACTAGGTCCAACTGGAATTACTTTGAATCTAGCTCTATAGGCCTATACTAGTACTGCAAAGAACAAGCAAATACTACTGTACATGTATTGGATAAGAGGCAATTGTTATAGTTAATTAACATTCTATCAATCACAACAATAATCTTATATTACACTCAGTTAATATAATCACAATGATAACCCTACTACTGGAAGGATTCACAATATGTCAATCAGGTTTTGTAAATACCTTATATACTATGTACTGTAGAGGTCTGTATATGTGTATGTATAGCAAATAGTAAAGAAGTGAGCACAGTTGAATATTTAACATCATACTTAGTCGTAGAAAGGAGAGGACAACTCATAGCAAATATAGCTACACTGCAAAAAAAATTGGAGGTGAGGGGTGGGGATGGGGGGGGACAGAAGGTGGTGGAGTTGTTGCATTAGTCATTAAAGACTGGTGGGATATAAATTTGCTGAGATACAGTATGAGATTACAAAGATGAAGTAAATGCCATAATGCTCCTTTGCCACTGATGCAGGGAATTTGAAAATTGCAATGTTCAAAATTACAGTATAATGCAACTTGTTGGCAATTGTTTCCTTTTTATCATGACAATCTACAAATACTTTTTAATGAGCTGGGAATTTGTAGAGTGAGTCAAGGAATTGCTTTTGATTTGCTATGGAATGGCCAGACTATGAATTGCTGGTTGGGGTCGGGGGGAGAAGATGAGGGGGACCAAAGTTTCAATCTTACAATCTTAGTCCTGCTAAAGGAAGGATTTACAATGTCAAGTGGTTTAGTATATGGCAAATAGTATAGGAGTGAGCACAGTGGTAGATTTATACATTATTCTTAGTCATAAAAAGGAGAGGACAATTCATAGCAAATAGCTGCAGTATACAAAAAATTGTGGGGGGTGGGGGCAGATGTGGTGGAGCATGGTGGTGGAGCATGCTTCAGTCATTGTATTCTATGCAAACAAAAAATATGGAGATGATCAGGCAGGCAATAGCCTTTTTGCAATTTTGGGGGATTTTACATGGAATGACGGCCAGCTACAGTTTAATATGTGTTTCTCTCGTATTTTTATGAGTTTATGTAATGTGTACATTACCAGTGTTATTGCTTAAACTCTTTTTCATATGCATTTACAGGTATATATGTTGGTTTATTGATTTTGTATACAACGTAGTAAAAACTTAACGTGATGAATTCTTTCAGTGGTACGTACATTTGTAGGGTATAGAGTACCGAAGAGTGACGTCATTTTAGCCACTGGCTCCATACGAACAAAAACCCCTATTGGTTATTGGTTATTGAACTTCTTCAATTCATTGCAATGAAATGGCTTCTTTAATATAAATGAGCGTCTAATATATGGTTTTGTGTGTATTCGAAGTATTTTACGAATTTTTTCAGGTTGGATTAAATTTCGTTTACTTTCGAACTGTAACTTTTAAGAGGTTTCGTAGATCTGGTATAGGGAGCTTTACTACAGAAGTGTGTGTCTTACGGTGTAATACGATATGGACCCATTAACATTTTTTTCCAACTGAAGTTAATTTCATTTCAAGAATGAAATCAATGATGTAGGGTGACATATGACCAGGAACATATTGGAAATTACTTGGCCCAAGTTGCATTTTCTTAGTCAATGACGGCTACATTTCGTACATGGCTTTAAATGATGTGTATCCTTCAATATGTTTGCACGTTAAAGTGTAGTGGCTAGGCCTCCGAAAGTTCCTATCCCGTTGTACGGGGAACCTATGCATTAATGAATTTAAATTTTTTCACCAGTTGCAGGGATTTTCAAACAAATAAGTAAAATAGTATTGTTCCATAGGTAGTAAGAGTACCATTGTGACAAATATTCAGCTCTACTTTGTGCCATGTGGTTTTATAAATACGCGTGAAAATCACAGTTTTTGAAGGTATTTTAGGAGAGTAGGGGGTACTGTACAGATCGAATTAAGAAATCAGAAATGTACTCACCAAAAACAAATCTAATATCCGCGTAAGTAGTTACTCTGGCTAATTCCGTGGTCAATTCCAGTCCGGGTCGATATATTCCAAGTAAATAACAAAATGCGTGTTAAGAGAAATTCCAAAAGATAGCGAATATAACTTTCTGGCTTTCCTGTCGCGAACCACGTGGCTTTGACAAAGGAAAAGTCGAAAGGATATGTTCCTTGAAGTAAAGAAATACGAGCAGTCGCTCAACGACATTAAATACTTATGCTAACGTTGATTAAAGATGCGTAGATACTTCAAGATAACTTGGATATTAAAATAATCGGTTTAAATCCAAGGAAAGTAAGTAAAACTCCAAAGTGGACGGTGGCTCGTGCCTAGTCGTTGGAGAGTTGAGAGCGAGTGTCTTTAGGGTTTCTTTGTTCATCCGAGAACGTGGAGTAGGAATTCTCGGATGATAAATAATTAGTCATTAGTCGGGGACAAAGGGTTGCATTAAAAACTTGGCCCGCTACTTTTCCGAGAATATCACCAGAAAAGAGGGCGGGCTTCGTTAAGCGAAAGTTCTGGAAGAAGTCGCTACAGTAGCCCCCTCGCAGATCACATGCCAGGAAAAATCGAAGAAAAAGCGGGTGATCGATACTAAATATAATAAAGGGTATATAATGAATTAACAGGTAGCGGTAGTGTCCAGAAGGCGTTTTGGCCAGTGAACGCGTCGTCCAGACCTCGTAGTATGTACAGGTGTAGTAGGTGATGGGGAAGTAGTGATGCTCACGGGTGGGGCTGGGTCGGAATGGTCAGCAATAGGGCCATCAACCTCAGGTTCGAAATGAGCAGCCTTCAACCGATCAATGGATAGAGTCTCATGTCGTCCGTTGACATCAAGTTTGAAAACCTTATCGGTCTGCTCGAGGACTTTAAAGGGACCGTCGTAGGGAGGCTGTAGGGGTTTACGAACGGCGTCACGTCGAATGAAAACATGAGTACAAGTATTTAAATTTGTATTTACATGAGTAGCACGATTGGTTGGTACACGAGGTGAAGTAGGAATGAGTGACGTCATAGCGGACTTCAAACGATGTACATAATTACTTGGATCTGATAGAGTTGAATCGTCGGGCTTATCAAAGAATTGTCCTGGGAGACGTAGGGTAGTACCAAAAACCATTTCAGCGGCGGAATGGCCTAAATCTTCTTTGATAGATGAACGAATTCCTAATAAAACTAAGGGGAGATGCTCAAACCAAGCAGTGGAATCCATATAAGCAGTAAGGGATGCTTTAAGTTGTCGATGAAAACGTTCTACAATTCCATTGGCTTGAGGATGATAAGCAGTTGTATGATGTCGCTGTATTCCCAAGAGATTAGTTAAAGAGGTAAATAATGATGATTCAAACTGACTGCCACGATCTGTCGTTATGACTGTAGGCACACCATAAAAAGCCACCCAACGTTCTACCAAAGCCTGCGCAACAGTCTCAGCCCGAATATCAGCAATCGGAACAGCTTCAGGCCAGCGTGTGAAGCGGTCAATACAGGTAAGAATGTATGAATAACCAGAAGATGTGGGAAGGGGTCCTACAATGTCAATGTGAATGTGGGAAAATCTCGCGTCAGGAGGGGGAAATACAGATAAGGGGGATTGCGTGTGGCGGTGAACTTTAGATCTCTCACAAGGGACACAAGCTTTAGCCCATGCACGCACGTCCTTGTTAAGAGACGGCCAAACATATCGCGCCGCAATTAGCTGTCGCGTCGCCCGTATGCCAGGATGAGATAAGTTATGTAAGCAATCGAAAATAGCGCGGCGAAATTGTGCGGGTACGTAAGGTCGCTGGGAGCCGGTAGATACGTCGCAAACAATAGTGCCGGAACTATCGTGGAGAGGTACGTCCTCGAAAAGAAGCGTGCACGGTGAAGATCGGAGCGTTTCCAATTCTTCGTCTTAGCATTGCACTTTCGCGAGCTCGCGTAAATCTATTGAAGCGGGTTGCTGGATCGCGTTGATCGTGATACGTGAAAGAGCGTCGGCTACGCAGTTGTCAACGCCTTTGATATGACGAAAGTCTGTTGTATACTGAGCCACAAAATCTAAGTGCCGAATTTCGCGAGGGGAGTATTTATCCGAAGCGGCAGCGAAGGCGTACGTAAGAGGTTTGTGATCAGTATAAACGAAAAATTCGCGTCCTTCAAGCAAGTGTCGGAAGTGCTTGATAGAGAGGTAAGCCACGAGTAATTCTCTGCCGAATGCGCTGTAACGAGTTTCTGCTGGTAACAATTTCTTCGAAAAGAACGAAATGGGTTTCCATTGTCCGTCTACGCGCTGGTGAAGAGCGCCACCGATAGCTATATCCGAGGCGTCGACCATGAGGCAAATAGGGGCTTCAGGCTGGGGGTGTTGCAAAAGTGTTACGTTAGCTAGGGCGTCCTTGCTATTTTGAAAAGCAGTTACAGCTTCGTCAGACCACGTGAGTTTAGTCGACTTTTTAATATTTCCTTGCAACATATCTGTGAGCGGTTTCAACAGATGCGCACAACGCGGTATGAATCGCCTGTAAAAGTTAATCATGCCTAAATATTCGCGCAATTTGCGGGCGTTCTCGGGCTGCGGGAAATCTCTTATAGCCTGCACTTTGGCATCGAGAGGCCGTATGCCACGCGCGTCGATGTGATGACCTAGAAAATCTAAAGAATCAACACCGAGTTGGCACTTAGCCGGGTTAACAATAACACCGTATTCTTCTAAACGTTTGAAAAGCAGTGTGAGATGCTGCAAGTGTTCATCTTCACTGGAGCTTGCGATCAGTAAATCGTCTAAGTAAGCAAAACAGAAAGGGAGTCCACGAGTGATCTCATCAATGAACCTTTGAAAGCTTTGACCACTGTTACGTAATCCGAAAGGCATGTGCACAAACTCAAACAAACCAAAAGGAGTTGTAACTGCTGTTTTGCAAACATCAGCGGGATTTACTGGAATCTGATGATACGCGCGGACTAAGTCTATTTTTGAGAACATTTTCTTGCCGTTAAGCGAACCGGAAAAGTCATGAATGTGGGGAATAGGATAATTGTCATGAACCGTTACGTTGTTCAATGCCCTGTAATCACCACAAGGCCGCCAGTCACCAGGTGTTTTCTTAGGAACCATATGTAGAGGGGAGGACCAGTTACTCTTAGACTGCCTTATAATACCTAACTGAAGCATGTGCTCAAATTCCTGCTTCGCGATAGTTAAGCGATCTGTTGCCAGGCGACGGGGTCTAGCTGTAACAGGTGGTCCTCGCGTGTCAATATGGTGAGTCACGTTATGCTTGGCAGTACCTTCTAGAAAACACGGCTTAGTGACGCTAGGGAATTGGGTAAGAAGTTCATGGAAAGGTGACGTAGGACTGATAGAACAAAAGGAGGGTGAAAGTGACGTAGTGTTAGCTCTATGGCCTTTAACATTCATTTGCGTGGTTGAGTCAATGAGCCTGTATCGGCGAACATCTACTAAAAAACCAAAATGATGAAGAAAATCGACTCCTAATATAGGGGTTTCTACGTCAGCAATAATAAAAATCCACTGGCAAGCGCGCCTAAGGCCTAAATTTAGAGTGAGAGAACGCATTCCAAAGGTTTTAATACGCGATTTGTTACAAGCTTGTAACGAAAATTCCGTAGAACCTCGCTTGCGGTCCTCTCGTCGCGGCGGGACAATGCTTACTTCGGCGCCCGTATCTATCATAAATTTCTGACCCGAATTGCGGTCAGAAATAAAAAACAAGCGACTTTTGGAAGTTGAGCCAGCGGAAGTCGTCGCGCCTATTCGCTGGCTTCGGAGTTTTCCGAACATGGCGTTCGGCATTTGGTCGCATTATCACCGAATCTCGCGTGATACCAGCATTTGCCTTCCAAGTTTGCGTTTTTGTTTGTCCTGTCGCTGCTTTTATTCCTCGCGCGCGAATCGTTACCCGGGGATCGGGACCGGCTGCGGCTGTTCCGCCCTTCTACACGCGAAGCGAGCTTCTGCACTTGCCGCGTAAGCTTATCTACTTGGTCACGCAGTTGCTTAATTTCCGACGTTTCATTGGGAGAAGTGGACACCGAACTAACAATAGGAGTAGCCACTTCGACTATCCTGTCCGCCAGCTCGGCTAATTTTTCCAATTTTACGTCGTCCCCGCTGGACGCTAGCACAAGTTGTACGTTCGATGGGAGCCGCTGTAAAAATAACTGCTTAAAAATGGACTCCTCTAATTTACGCGCCCCGAGGAGTTGTTCCATACGTCGCAGTAACTGTGTGGGCTTACGATTGCCTAAGTCCACATCGGTTAATAATTTTTGCAAGCGCTGCTGCGCAGACAAGGCCGTGCGTTTTATGAGCGTGTCTTTGAGCTTGTCGTAGGGGTCTTCTTCAGGGGGGTTAAGAAGTAAGTCGCGCACTTCTTGGGCAATTTCGGGCGTAAGGGACGATACTATATACGCGTATCTTGTCTTCTGGGCCGAAATGTTCCTAGTGCTGAACTGGTCCTCAACCTGCGCGAACCAAAGCAGTGGGTCAGCTGGCCAGTATGGTGGCAATTTAAGACTAACAGCTTGGATTGTAGGTTCGGGGACGTTTCCAGGATCGGTCATCTTGAAAGGTTGGAACGTAGACAATGGATAATAATACAGAGTTAACCAAACTAACTATTGCTTCGATCTGTGAATCCGATCACGTCAATAACGTCGGGTACGTCTATCACGTCGGGTACGTCTATCACGTCGGGGTCACCAATTTAGGAGAGTAGGGGGTACTGTACAGATCGAATTAAGAAATCAGAAATGTACTCACCAAAAACAAATCTAATATCCGCGTAAGTAGTTACTCTGGCTAATTCCGTGGTCAATTCCAGTCCGGGTCGATATATTCCAAGTAAATAACAAAATGCGTGTTAAGAGAAATTCCAAAAGATAGCGAATATAACTTTCTGGCTTTCCTGTCGCGAACCACGTGGCTTTGACAAAGGAAAAGTCAAAAGGATATGTTCCTTGAAGTAAAGAAATACGAGCAGTCGCTCAACGACATTAAATACTTTTGCTAACGTTGATTAAAGATGCGTAGATACTTCAAGATAACTTGGATATTAAAATAATCGGTTTAAATCCAAGGAAAGTAAGTAAAACTCCAAAGTGGACGGTGGCTCGTGCCTAGTCGTTGGAGAGTTGAGAGCGAGTGTCTTTAGGGTTTCTTTGTTCATCCGAGAACGTGGAGTAGGAATTCTCGGATGATAAATAATTAGTCATTAGTCGGGGACAAAGGGTTGCATTAAAAACTTGGCCCGCTACTTTTCCGAGAATATCACCGGAAAAGAGGGCAGGCTTCGTTAAGCGAAAGTTCTGGAAGAAGTGGCTACAGTATTGTGTTAAGAACGTTAGGCTAATCATGTCGAAGTTCGTTTAGAGCCATCGCCATGGGCAACTGTGCGGAAGTGACGACATCACTTCGGTACTCTATACAACTGCATTTCCGTAAGCAAAGGTTAAAATTTATCATTACTGTTCCCACCAATACCGTGTTAGTTTAATAGTTTGATGATGACTCATGTTGTATTTGTTTATAGTTTTTAGTAATCAGCACCTTGCTTTCAGTGCACAGTTACTGTTCTAGTTTCTACCACACATATTTCATGCTGTTATCATCTGCTTTGTTCTTCTCATATATGCTAACATAAGTCCACCCTCTCTCCAGTTCTATATGGGAAGTCCTCACCTTATTATGACATCCTGTAAGGTATATACTTCATGTAAGACAACCTCAAACTGAAGTGAATAGACACCTACTTATACTATTCACTTCAGGCTATTCAGCCTATTCATCTCCCTTCAGTTGTCTATTCACCTCAGTTTGAGGTAGTCTTACATGAAGTATCTCCCTACTATAATGTTTATATAGACTATACAAAAACGATGTCCTCACTGGTATACTATTGCCATACATACATGTAC
>JAIZAY010000398.1:42500-50834 GCA_029531755.1 Holothuria leucospilota | reverse complement strand
TCCCTTCCTCTCTTCCAACATTGCCTTCAACTTCTTCCTCACTCCCAAGTGCCTTTTGTGAAGAGATGCACTCAACTCTGTTACTATCTTCACTGTTTCCAGAATTTCCACTTTCTTTGTTGTTTCTCATGGGGGCATCATCAGATATCTTGGTACAAGTGCTGGTTTCTGCAAAAGACTCACAATCCTCCTTTGAGTTCTTTGAGTTGCTGGCAGAATCCACTTTCCTTTGTGGATTGTCCTTTTCACAGTGCCCCAAGATGGCCATTTCAAGCTGAGGGTTGAAGTATGGTGGGGGGAATGTGAAACCCTTTGGGACTCCATAATCATACAGCAATTCTGTGTCGGCCAGAATGTCTTTACTGGCAAAAATACACAGTCTAGGTTGATGTAGCAATTCAATGACTTTAACCTTACAATTTATTTCTCCTTTGTTACCATGGTTCACGATTCTTCCTAATCCAGGTTGTTCATCAGATGGTTCCGTTGTTGCATCAATACTGTAGAAAACAATTTTCTATAGGCAAGTTGTCTTTTATTAAACCAGATGACCTTTGACCCCCACCAAAAACAATAGGGTTCTTCCTCTTACCATAATGCATCTACATACTGAGTATGAAATCCATCCAAGCTTCCTTCCTTGAGATAACGTGTTAACAAGGTTTTCAGATTTTGACCCCAGGTGACCCAAGATGACCTTTGACCCCCACCAAAAACAATAGGGTTCTTCTTCTTACCATAACGCATCTACATACTGAGTATGAAACCAATCTAAGCTTCCTCCCATGAGATATTGTGTTAACAAGGTTTTCAGATTTTGACTCCAAGTGGTCCTACATGACCACTGACCCACACTAAAAACTACAGGGTTCTTCCCCTTACCATAAAACATCTACAAACTAAGTATGAAATCAATCTAAGTTTTCTACCTTGAGATATCATGTTAACAAGGTTTTTACATTTTGACCCCAATGACTCCAGATGACCTTTGACCCCCACCAAAACCAACAGGGTTCTTCCTCTCAAATATGGGGTATCTATGAACCAAGTTTGAGAACTGTCAGAGGTTCCCTTCTTGCGATATTGTGTTAACGAGCAAAGTGTCACAAACACACACACACACATACTGTACACACGCCATCATGAATGCATAGGTTTCTCTTGTCATCGAAACCAAAAAATGTTGGTTTTTCATAAAGCATATTGTACTAATCAGCCTTATGTAAGGAAAGAAAAACATTCAAGCCAAAAATATTTTTACTCTTTTGCCATCAAAAGATTTCAAAGGTAAAAGTATTTTTTACTATGTATCTCCTGTGACGCAAGAGCTTATTTGCACCAAGTTTTGTACCTCAAGATAAAAAGGTTTCTGCATCCATGCACTAGAAAGGAAATAACCAACATATCTGTACATGTATGTATGGCAATAGTATACCAGTGAGGACATCGTTAAAGGTGAGGACTTCCCATATAGAACTGGAGAGAGGGTGGACTTATGTTAGCATATATGAGAAGAACAAAGCAGATGATAACAGCATGAAATATGTGTGGTAGAAACTAGAACAGTAACTGTGCACTGAAAGCAAGGTGCTGATTACTAAAAACTATAAACAAATACAACAGGATAAGAGTCATCATCAAACTATTAAACTAACACAGTATTGGTGGGAACAGTAATGATAAATTTTAACCTTTGCTTACGGAAATGCAGTTGTATAGAGTACCGAAGTGATGTCGTCACTTCCGCACAGTTGCCCATGGCGATGGCTCTAAACGAACTTCGACATGATTAGCCTAATGTACTTAACACAATACCTTCAAAAACTGTGATTTTCACGCGTATTTATAAAACCACATGGCACAAAGTAGAGCTGAATATTTGTCACAATGGTACTCTTACTACCTATGGAACAATACTATTTTACTTATTTGTTTGAAAATCCCTGCAACTGGCGAAAAAATTTAAATTCATTAATGCATAGGTTCCCCGTACAACGGGATAGGAACTTTCGGAGGCCTAGCCACTACACTTTAACGTGCAAACATATTGAAGGATACGCATCATTTAAAATGATGTACGAAATGTAGCCCTCATTGACTAAGAAAATGCAACTTGGGCCAAGTAATTACCAATATGTTCCTGGTCATATGGCACCCTACATCATTGATTTCGTTCTTGAAATGAAATTAACTTCAGTTGGAAAAAAATGTTAATGGGTCCATATCGTATTACACCGTAAGACACACACTTCTGTAGTAAAGCTCCCTATACCAGATCTACGAAACCTCTTAAAAGTTACAGTTCGAAAGTAAACGAAATTTAATCCAACCTGAAAAAATTTGTAAAATACTTCGAATACACATAAAACCATATATTAGACGCTCATTTATATTAAAGAAGCCATTTCATTGCAATGAATTGAAGAAGTTGAGTCCTACAATAACCAATAGGGGTTTTTGTTCGTATGGAGCCAGTGGCTAAAATGACGTCACACTTCGGTACTCTATACCCTACAAATGTACCACTGAAAGAATTCATCATGTTAAGTTTTTACTATGTTGTATACAAAATCAATAAACCAACATACCTGTAAATGCATATGAAAAAGAGTTTAAGCAATAACACTGGTAATGTACACATTACATAAACTCATAAAAATACGAGAGAAACACATATTAAACTGTAGCTGGGTCATTCCATGTAAAATCACCCAAAATTGCAAAAAGGCTATTGCCTGCCTGATCATCTCCATATTTTTTGTTTGCATAGAATACAATGACTGAAGCATGCTCCACCACATCTGCCCCCACCCCCCACAATTTTTTGTATACTGCAGCTATTTGCTATGAATTGTCCTCTCCTTTTTATGACTAAGAATAATGTATAAATCTACCACTGTGCTCACTCCTATACTATTTGCCATATACTAAACCACTTGACATTGTAAATCCTTCCTTTAGCAGGACTAAGATTGTAATTCTATGAGCTGTGGTTAATTATACTATTGTTGTTCTGACTGATAGAATCTTAATCAACTACAGTAGAACACTGCTCTTATCCATAGTATTTGTATGTTCGATTCTTTGCATTAGTACATCCCCTTGTAGGGTGCACAGCCACACTAACAAAATCCTGATCAGTATATATAACTACTGTAATACTACTGTATACTATTGCCATCACTTCTGTCTTTCTTAATACACAGTATTACACAGAAAAACACAACTGCAACTCTGGTCCCCCTCATCTTCTCCCCACGAACCCCAACCAGCAATTCATAGTCTGGCCATTCCATATCAAATCAAAAGCAAAAATGACTCACTCCACAAATTCCCAGCTCATTAAAAAGTATTTATAGATTGTTATGAAAAAAGGAAACAATTGCCAACAAGTTGCATTATACTGTAATTTTGAACAATTTAGCACTTTTCAAATTCCCTGAATCAGTGGCAAAGGAGCATTATGGCATTTACTCTATCTTTGTAATCTCATACTCTATCTCAGCAAATTTATATCCCACCAGTCTTTAATGACTAATGCAACAACTCCACCACCTTCTGTCCCCCCCCATCCCCACCCCACACCCCCAATTTTTTTGTAGTGTAGCTATATTTGCTATGAGTTGTCCTCTCCTTTCTGCGACTAAGTATAATCTTAAATATTCCACTGTGCTCACTTCTTTACTATTTGCTATACATACACATATATAGACCTCTACAGTACATATATAAGGTATTTACAAAACCTGATTGACATATTGTGAATCCTTCCAGTAGTAGGGTTATCATTGTGATTATATTAACTGAGTGTAATATAAGATTATTGTTGTGATTGATAGAATGTTAATTAACTATAACAATCGCCTCTTATCCAATACATGTACAGTAGTATTTGCTTGTTCTTTGCAGTACTAGTACAGGCCTATAGAGCTAGGTTCAAAGTAATTCCAGTTGGACCTAGTTTACAGTAACTGACTTCTTTAACTTGTTCCAGTTAAATTCCATGAATCTGTGGCACGGTAGTATTTTTTTATTTCTGGCACCTCATTTCTTAGCAAATAATTTATATCCACCACTCTGTAATGACAAATGTCAAGAATCAACCACAACTTCCCCTGCCCCCCCCCCCCAATTTCATTCATACCATATAGTTATTGCTATGAACCACCATACTGCCCTGGCCCCACAGTTATTCATACTGTAGCCATTTGCGATGAATTCTCCTCTTCATTCTATGATTTTGTATAATTACATACATTTACCAGATTAACCACTGTGCTCACTCCAATACTACTTGCTACATACACATACTGTACAGGTTTGTTCGTATTGTTGAGTATATACTGTAATAAACTCCTTAATCCTTCCAGTAGCAATGTTATCATTGCAATTCCATGAGCTGAGACTAGTAACATATTATTTTTCTGAATGATGCAATGTATACCTTTACTATGTACAGTGTCATTGTCATCATTTCTGTTTCCAGTATATCACACAGAAAAACACAACTTTCTCCTCCACCTCCTCCTCCCCTCCTCCCCCTCCCCTGCCCAACCAGCAAGTCATAGCCTGACCATCCGATTTCAAATCATAAGCAATTCCTTGAATGACTCCACATATTCCCAGCTCATTGCATTGATCTTTAGACTGCCATGAACAAAGGAGACAATGAAAAAGTTGCATTGAATTTTGACTGATTTACTACTTGAATCAGTGGCAATTAAAAGGAGCTTAATGGCATTTACTCCATCTTTGGCATCTCAAAGACTCAAACTGTATCTCATCAAATTAACAACATCCACCAGTCTTTAATAATGTAATGTACTTTACCACCATCTGACCCCCCCCCCCCCCAATTTTTTCATACTGTAGCTACTTGCTATGAATTGTCCTCTATTTGTTATAACTAAGTATAATTTACATCTACCGTGCTCACTCCTATACCATTTGCCATACATACATGTACAGGTTGGTATATATATATATTGGGTACTTATACACTAAACCTTCTTGACACATATATATTGTAAATCCTTCTAGTATAGGTGACCAGACGTCCCCAATTTTTGGGGGCAGTCCCCAATTCCAGTGTTCCCAATCTGATGAACAAGTGTCCCCAAAAATGTCCCCAATATAAAAAATGTCCCTGAACTTTGAAATTTCCCAAGATATTAATAATAATGTAAAATTATTTTTTGTTAAATGTGTAGCTTACTTTGTACCTTGCTCAAACTTCAGATGAAAGCTGAATCTGAGACAATGTATCGTAGCGGCAATGTACAAAGAACATATAAACAAAACTAACTCTGTCAAAGTTGAAAATATCTCACCATTTTGCATCTAGGCTCCTTGAAAAAGGCAAAAAAATTTCAAGGGAGAGGGAGGTGTCCCCTCCCTTTAAACCAGGGGTCAGCAAACTAGGGGTCGCGACCCTTTTGAGGGTCCCGAAAAGGATTCAAATAATTGTCAAATTTCTCATTAAAAATAAGCAATGGGAGTTATTCTAATCTAAGAACCAGTGATTTGCTTTATTAACACTTTAAAACCAGAAAAAATCAAACTCCTTTCACTGACCCGTCAATCTGAGGGCCACCAAGATATTCCAGAGTCGAAAATTGGGGCCCCCAAGCAAAAAAGTTTGGAGACCCCTGCCTTATAGACCCCTTTCCCAGGCCGGTGAAGCTCCTACATTGATGTCCCTGATTTAAATCCCAAAAATATGGTCACCTTATTTGAGTGGTAGGGTTATCATTGTAATTATATGAACTGAGATTAACTTACTATTATTGTTGTGACTGATGGAATGTTAAAAACTAGAACAATGCCTCCTTCAGTATCCAATACATATACAGTAGTATTTGTTTGTCCCCTTTGCAGTACATCCCCTGGTACAATGCAGAGCCACAAAAAATCCTGACAAGTATACACTTAAAATACCATTGTCATTGTGTCTTTACTATATTACACAGGAAAACTTGACTCAACCTTTAACCCCCTCCTCAAATTTACTGGATCCCCACCCTACCATCTCTCACAAGCAATTAATTGCCTGGCCATTCCATGTCAATTAAATCATATGCAGTTTTTTGACTGACTCCACAAATTGTTATAAAACTTATTGTATTTGTAGACTGTCACAACCTTATAATGTAGTCATGCTGTAGCTACTTCATATGAATGTCCTCTCTTTTTTATGACTTTATACAATGTATACATTTACTGTACCACTGTCCTCACATGTTTACCATTTGCCATAAATAGCCTACCTGTAGAGGTATGTTGTCATATTGGCTATATATCTATACTGAACTCTCTTGACATTGTAAATTCCTTCCAGTAGTACCATACATTAGGCAAAATTTGTCTTTGCTGGAATCAGTCATAGCTACCACAGTTTTTAGGGGAAAACTGCGGTTCCCGGTTAAAGTACCCGACCACTGGTTCATTACTTCAATTAGCAGCAGCTTTCAAATTGTTAAAAGCTTTTTTGACTATTCTGGTACAACAGAAGCCCAGCACTGTGGGGTTTACATTACACCACAACAAATCCTGCCCTGTAATTAGTACTGACAAAAAGGGATCAAATTACTTATGGTCATTGCAGGTTAGATCACCTTCCAGTTTAATCTGAGATAAACTGTCGTCAAATGTCAACATTTAGGGCTATTGAAAAATGCTTGAATGAGCACCTAGTTGGTATTGATAACAACTCTTGACAAGTTTTGGCAAAGGAAGATTTTGCGAAATGAGAGTTATCTATGTATTCTGTGAGCTGATATTAATACACACTGATCACTTAAAAGAGACCAATACTATAGGATATGATTCAGCATCTGTTACTAAAATTACAAGAGCTGCACATAGTGTACACATTATACATTACACATAAATAGCTACTTATCCAATTTCCAGACTTGTAGTAAGGACTGGTACTTACCTTTTAGTGCATTTGTCTGCACATTTGTTTGTCTTTTGAACTGATTCACTAATGCAAAATTCACAACGTTCTAAAATTGTACTCATGATATTGTACTCACACTACAAGTCTGCAGTAACTTCAAAATAGTTGCTGCTCTTTGGGTCTCCCAGTACCTTATTTATAGCCTTGGTTTAATGTGGTCTCTTTAAATGTATAGGCTACTGTACATGTATGGTACATTTAGATCTACTGTGTACAAACAGTGTTTCTGGTAGCCTGGTACATGGATATGGAACTTTTAAGTTGTAATATGTTTTATGGTACCTACCACAAGTGTTGCCCCTTCCATGAGAAAAAAAAAAACAAAACCCTGTCTCTTCAATTTTTTCATGTTTGTTTCCTTCAGCTTCCGTAATAAGTTCTCCCATGTAGATCAGAAGGAATTTGTCTTTTCCAAAATTTTTTGAAGTGAAAACTGATCTACCTGGAATGTATAACGAAGAAGAATGGACAGTACCTTTAAATGAATTTATATATATATATATATATTATATATATATATATATTATATATATATATATATATATATATAATATATATATATATATATATATGCGTTCTTCAGGAGGTCTTTGATTCAGACCTCCTGACGAACGCATTAGCGTGAACTCTGAGTAGAGGTTTTATTTGCTTTTACGGCTTAAAATACTTAACTTATTCTTGCTCCTTTGCTTGCAAAGTTGAGCACTCTGTTAAGTCTTGTCTTTTGGACACTTATTTGTATATATATATATATATATATATATATATATATATATATATATATATATATAAATATATATATATATATATCTATATATATATATATATATATACATATATATATGTATATATATATATATATATATTTATATATATATATATATATATATATTATATATATATTATATATATATATATATATATATATATATATTAATATATATATATATATATATATATATATATATATATATATATATATATATATCACACAAAATTGCTTTCAGTTCAATGGTCGTTTTTCCGCCAAATTAAAGGAGTAGCTATGGGCACTAAACTGGGACCTTCTGTGGCCTGCCTCACCATGGGCCACTTTGAGGAGCAGTTGTTCTCACGATACACCGGGATCAAGCCCATACTTTATAAAAGGTACATTGACGATATTGTTGGGGTCGCAGTGGGTCCTCGAAACGATTTGGAAAAGTTCATTAACTTTGCTGAGACGTTCTGCCCGTTTTTGAAATTCACTCACTGTATTTCCAACTCCTCAGTAGTGTTTTTAGACACGGAACTATCCATCTCCGACCGTCAAATCAAGTCCAATCTCCACTTTAAGCCCACTGACTCTCACAACTACCTCATGTACCCCTCCA
>JAIZAY010000398.1:0-40000 GCA_029531755.1 Holothuria leucospilota | reverse complement strand
TATATATATATATATATATATATATATATTCATTCCCGCTTCGGGGATTACCATGGTAACAAGGAGAGAGAAACTGAGCTCGCTGGTATAAGAAGTCTGTTGTCTCGTCTGGAAATCAGAAGCTGCATTGGCTGGTGGTTCTAGGCACGGCCGCGAAAGCCGTTGACTGCACGAGTTCAAGTTCCAGTGCTGCTTAGTTTTCCTCTCTGGTGCTTTTCTTTCAACCTTTCCTTCTTTGATAAGGGCTAAGCTCTATCTAGGATTGGTTTCAATTCAAGATCGAATGTATTAACCAATTACTCTTCGACCTACACATTCTAACTTCGATCTACCAATCACGACTTATATATATATATACATATATAGAACACTAATTCCACATGTTGGGGGAAATGGTAAAAAAACGGTCATTAAGGAGAAATTCAGTAAAATCTTGAATAACATCACAGAATTAACTGCTACATGAAAGCTTCTGCAGGTAATAATACATGAGGGGATGCCTGATCAGACCACAGTAATTTTTGCCTTGCAGGATATTATATTAAAGATATAACTTTTTTTGGACTCGATTTTTTCCCCCGATGGTATTTTAACTACAATGTCTACTGTAGGGGGGAAATTTATATATTTCCCCCTTTGCGTAGTTCATATTTCGCCTTATTTCATACTCGGAGTGCGGGGAAATATAACTCTCTGAAGGGGAAATATAAACAATCTTAATGAGTGTTGACAATGAACGTATATAGCTCCCAGTGCCTACAGTTGCATGTGAGTTAATTGGTAGAAACATGTTAAAGCTATCAAGGGAGGTAAAAGAAAAGTTGTCTGCAGATTTGCAAACAACTCAATTAGTACAGAAAAACATTTTCCATGTCGATACTATTTTCAATGGTATTTCTGTAACAATCGATCCGCAGAAGGGGCCCCACCCCATGGATCATTTTATTATTTTAACATTACTGGCACCACTTTGCACAGATACTGCTGGTCAGGTGCAACAGCTAGGGTTTGTTTACAACCTAGATTACCGTGAAAATGTGCTTGCGCAGTATATTCCTATGTGTATAGCCTATAGGAACAGCGTTACCGATGTGCAGTTTTGGAGATTTGTTAATAATGAATATACTGTAATGCTCGAGGCTCGATGTAATTTAGCCTAGGTCAGAAGGTTAAGGTGGTCTCCAATCCACGCGTGCTCAAAATCTCCCATCATGTGCCAATCAAGTTCTCCAGCCGATCTGCAAAGGTAAATGGAAATGGTACCGGTTAGCATGCAGTTAAGGTTGACTAGGTATGCACATGTGCTGGGATTAATTTATGTAGGAAGCTGAATTAGACAGCTGTATTGGCTACTGCTGTTAATAACTTAGTACGTAATGACCTACACCTAAGTCTACACCAAGACCGACCGTGAATGTGGTGGCTAGTGAGTCAGCCAACCCTAGTAACATCGGTCCCTAAGTTGAAGTAGGCTGTTGAGTAGAGGCAATCGAAAATGAGTGAGTTCGGCTCTGCCAGTAAGTTGAATTGACCGCCGTAAGTTTGCTGCTCTAGCAGAAGTGAAATGCTGCCGGTGATTCATTGCCCGAGGTTGCACTGCCGGTATAAGCTGCACCCCAATAAGCTGACCGTGGCAGTTGTAAATGCTGCAACCGTTGAAGTGAATTGCCTACCAGAGATTACTGCAATCTGTGACGCTGCAGGGCTAGGCCTAGGTCCAGATATTAAGCTAATAAGCTAGCCTATGTGGTTGACTAGTAAAGCCTACAGTTAGTTACTTGTTAGGATGGTGTACGTAAGGCCTATACACACGCGATGACTTAATTGTTATTCCCGTGCACCTTGCGGCGCTAACAATGCAAGTGAACGTGTTTAAATGAAATAAGGCCGAAGCGATAAGTTCCGATAACTGTAGTAAAATGGAAGCGATAACTGTAATATAATGTTATCCGCAATGCTAAGTACCCTACGGTACCTGTTTGTCTTCTCTGCAAGCTAATGCCGTCTCGAAAATGTCGTCTCAAAATGGCTGGTTGATGAAGCGAGACTATAGGCTTTGCTGAAGGCGATCCAGTAGTGCTGCAGTGATGTGTTGTATCTGCAGACTATGGCGCATACTTAGTGTAAACAAGAATGCGAGTTGTATGTGCGCTACTCAGCAGCTGTAGAATGCTGGCCTAATTAACATAAACTATGCAACTATGCCGAGGAAAAGTACATTTGAAAATGAGGGCGCTAAAGCTAATCACTACAACTAGCTCCTCCCTAGATTGCAAGTTGAGCGAAGCAATCGATTAAAGAACAAAAGTAGAGTCCGAAAGTCAAATGTACGTGCAAACGGTTAGAAGTACCAAAATGTTTGATTGAATAACATTAATGGAGAACAAGAAAGGCACAGGGATCACGTCGGGGTCACCAATTTGGAGATTTGTTAATAATGAATATACTGTAATGCTCGAGGCTCGATGTAATTTAGCCTAGGTCAGAAGGTTAAGGTGGTCTCCAATCCACGCGTGCTCAAAATCTCCCATCATGTGCCAATCAAGTTCTCCAGCCGATCTGCAAAGGTAAATGGAAATGGTACCGGTTAGCATGCAGTTAAGGTTGACTAGGTATGCACATGTGCTGGGATTAATTTATGTAGGAAGCTGAATTAGACAGCTGTATTGGCTACTGCTGTTAATAACTTATTACGTAATGACCTACACCTAAGTCTACACCAAGACCGACCGTGAATGTGGTGGCTAGTGAGTCAGCCAACCCTAGTAACATCGGTCCCTAAGTTGAAGTAGGCTGTTGAGTAGAGGCAATCGAAAATGAGTGAGTTCGGCTCTGCCAGTAAGTTGAATTGACCGCCGTAAGTTTGCTGCTCTAGCAGAAGTGAAATGCTGCCGGTGATTCATTGCCCGAGGTTGCACTGCCGGTATAAGCTGCACCCCAATAAGCTGACCGTGGCAGTTGTAAATGCTGCAACCGTTGAAGTGAATTGCCTACCAGAGATTACTGCAATCTGTGACGCTGCAGGGCTAGGCCTAGGTCCAGATATTAAGCTAATAAGCTAGCCTATGTGGTTGACTAGTAAAGCCTACAGTTAGTTACTTGTTAGGATGGTGTACGTAAGGCCTATACACACGCGATGACTTAATTGTTATTCCCGTGCACCTTGCGGCGCTAACAATGCAAGTGAACGTGTTTAAATGAAATAAGGCCGAAGCGATAAGTTCCGATAACTATAGTAAAATGGAAGCGATAACTGTAATATAATGTTATCCGCAATGCTAAGTACCCTACGGTACCTGTTTGTCTTCTCTGCAAGCTAATGCCGTCTCGAAAATGTCGTCTCAAAATGGCTGGTTGATGAAGCGAGACTATAGGCTTTGCTGAAGGCGATCCAGTAGTGCTGCAGTGATGTGTTGTATCTGCAGACTATGGCGCATACTTAGTGTAAACAAGAATGCGAGTTGTATGTGCGCTACTCAGCAGCTGTAGAATGCTGGCCTAATTAACATAAACTATGCAACTATGCCGAGGAAAAGTACATTTGAAAATGAGGGCGCTAAAGCTAATCACTACACAGTTGCTCCAAATACTTTCCTTAACTTGTTGAAAAAAAAACGCATTTTAATCGGACTTTCCGTTGTCGAGTTAATATTGCTGTCATACAAGGTAAGTTTACAATGTAAAATATGGTTGGAAAGTGGCCTGAAATTTCAGCATTTTTCGCCCTTACTCGCACGAGCTCGCACAACTGGACCATGTGTACAGTACAGTATATACATTAATTTCACTGTGTAGCCTTTGTAAAGTCGCATCTGAAGGCGTCCAAAATTTTTATATCGACCTTTTAAGAAGTGAATTTCTCAAAAATTTCATGCATTGTAATGGCAACAGTATGAGTCAATGTTGGGGGCGATTTTATCAAGAAACTTTGGGCATTTTCTTGTGAATTATGAGGAGTTTTAACGGTAGGCTAGAAGGCCCTAAGTTTTCGTTTTTAAAGCAAGGACTACAGGGTAGGGACCCTTTTTTATACAAGTTCGGCCTATTACTAACGTCAAATGGTGGACATAAAGTCACAAGTAGGCAAACCTTAGGCCCTTTTGTTATTTCTTTTAGTGGGCCAGACCCGTGTTAGCTTGAGTCTGGTTGAGATAGCTGCTAGTGCTGAAAGTTTGTTGGGAACATACTGTACCTGTAGGCTAGGCCTACCCTAGAATACATTTAGCTACTTTTGAAACTCACGTTTTAAGCTGGTTTATTGCAGGCTTGGGGCAATTACATCTGAATGTAATCGATCACGATTACTTGAGATTTTACGATTATGATTACAGCTAAAATAAAAGTAATTGATTACGATTGCAATTACACGGTCGTAATTACATTTTGTTGAAATGAGAGCATTCAACAATGGATCGACGTATTAATAGCAAATGTACTTTCAATAGCTGGTACTAGGGCCTCCTGGCTCAATCAATGCTCGTGAAAGTTTTTACCAGTGGAGCTATTAAATTTGTTTACCTTTAAATGTTGCATTTTGTCAGGTTGACTGTTATTTTATTAATGCACTTGTCAATTGTAACCACAGCCCCCTCCCATTCCCAGGTCATAGTGGGGCTGTTGTAACATTTTTGATGGGGATGTACAATCTACTTTTTCCCTGCTATGCTTGGAATGTGATGAGACTTTTAGCCGGGATATGCATTGTAAAAAATGGGCCGGGATACTGTAGTTGCCCCAGGATTTGCAAGAAGGAAATTGTGGGGATCTGGCGGGGACTTAGCACTGTGTATAGTTACCAATGATATACTAGCCCTATACGCACTGTACCTGCCAAAGAAAACCAACAGGTACGTACATCACATATGTCATATCAAAGCATTTAACTCGGCGTGCCTAGTATATTCTTGGGCACACACTGCACTGTACAGCTAGTACTGTTTGGTCCATACGTACAGTACATATTTTGGAAATGTACTGAGCAGGAACACTGTAGTTGGTCGAACATATACTATTGCCTACAGACTACAGATGTAAATGACTGAAAAAAGCGAACAAAGAATGATGTGAGATAGAAATACCTGTATGTGCACTGTTATAGTATGCAGGCCCTGGTGCATGCCACTGATTAAAATTATTTTGTGAAAAAAATCTGTTCTCAACCTTTCAAGATATTGCAGACAAAAATATCCTAGGATCATATGGAAGGAGATAACCAGGCACTTAGCCATGGGAAGCAGGCAGGTGTCCCCCAAATTGATCCATAAAAGGTTGTGCGCTGAAGGAGGAAAAATTTAAGACCAGCATTTTTGGAACACATACATGAAGAAAAAATGGAAAATCCCTCACCATTTTGTATCGAGAGTCCTTGAAATAGGTAAAAATTTTCAAAGGGGAGGGAGAACCCTCTGTCCCAGGCCGGCGAAACTCCAACATCAATGTGTCCCCCCCCCCCCCCCAATTGGTTATTCTGATATGGGGATGGAGATAACACTTCAATACCATCTCCAATTTTAAAGTGCAACTGAAGCAAGTTGGGATTTATTTTAAAATGGCATACATGACTGGGTGGCTTTTTGGTAAACTGTTACTATTTAAACATCAGCCTACTGTATAGAGGGAAATTTTCACGGGGGTTAAATTTTAGCGCTTTTCACGACCAAGTATCTAATCGCGTATTTAAGACCCGCGAAAGTAGTTTCGTTAGTTTGTACGAGACTATGTTGGTTGCCTGCAACAGTGAATTCTTCACTCCGCAAATATGTGAACAAGGTACAGATTCGCCAAAAATTAGCCTCGTGGAAATTTCCCGCTATACAGTATACTTGTTCCGGCTTTAAAGGATATCATGATGGCCAATGCAGCCCATTAAAGATTGGTCCTGAGATTCATTGAGGGTGTAATGTGACACTTGATAGTAAACTAACTACAAAAATTGCTGCCAGTAGTAGGATTTACCCTTGAGTGCACACAATTAATTGCACCTAGCCATGTGTCATTGTAGACATACTTACCAACTGTACAAGCTATTTATAGTGCATTACATGCTTTTGCGAACATTTGTAGTCCACTACCTTTGGCAGTTAATCGTGGTTATCTAAGAACCAATTTGTGCAGTAGAGCGTTCAATGAGGCTAATGTTACAAACTCGGGTAGGTATTTAATCTCCCCTGTTTTTGGCCAAAAACAGGGGTCTTGGGTGGAATCCTAAAGGGCTTAAAAGATCGTAATGATCTTGCCTGGAGTGAATAGCTTCATGCAATCACAGATTGCTTCAGGATTTCCAGTCTTGGCCTGCATTCCTACATACAGGAGTACGTAGATGTACCTTTTGTCGAGCAGGTTGCATAGACAACAAATATTCAGCCGGCCTGTATGACAGGTTGTTCGGTTAATTGCTGCCCCACTGTGTAGAGTCAGGGATGTGTGCAGTTAAATGTTGTCCCGCCCGATCAGGACTTTATCCAGATGTAGCCGGGAAGGAAACACTTGATATGTACATTTCTGTAAATCACATCCTAGCCCAAGTCCCTGTTATGCCTGGGTTACAATTGACAAGTGCATAAGTGTTTAATGTAAAGTCAACCAGTTGTGTAACAAGGATGTGCTCAGGTTGAGGGGGGCAGAGTGAACAAAATGTGCAAGTGTTAAGTAATAAAAACAACAGAACCAAGTCTTCCCAAAGTGGAGATCATTGAACCCCCTGCACTTCTCACTCAGGCTAGAGCATCCAAGAAAGCAGGGAACTTATAAGGAGGGTTTTAAAAAGCAAAAATTTACTTTTCGTATGGGAAAGAGGAACTAAATCTATGCATTTTGGTGAAACTTTCGTTCAAATTGGAATTACTCAAGATATCAGCAAAAGAAGTTACATTTGTGACCCAAAGGCAAGTGGAAGTTATACTAGTAGGCAGCTCCCTGATATCACTTCCTCACATTGATAAGGAATGCTTTGTTTCCTTTGTTTATTCAGTCTGTTGAGTTGACCTTGCAATTAATAGGGATAGGATCTCCCCATGGGGAATGTGAAGTTTGTAATTTTCCCATGCCTCTTACAGTATGCAATCACATTGCAATAACATTCGATTGCTGGGGAGAAAATTTGTGATAAATTTTAAAGAAAAGCAAAAGACTGCTCATTAATGTGAGGGTACTGTATAACATCATATGTGCTTGCTTCAAGTTCACTTTGTGTTGAAAATGTGACAACTTTACCTGCTGATATCTTGAAAACCACACATCGAATTTCAATGGAAATTTCACCAGATTGCTTAGAATAAGTACCCCTCAAATATATCAATGCTTGATTTGAGCTTAGACCCTCCTTTTAACTACAAGTATAGTCACCCCAACAAAAGTAACAAGCACTGAAAATTTTGCTTAATAATTTCTACTTCTTTTGCACTTCTTTTACAATTTTAAAACTTCATTGTTATCATAAATTAAACCATGATTACGATTACTTTGCCATCGTAATCGATTATGACTACAGTTACTTAGCAACTTTCACAAAAGTAATCGATTACAATTATAATGACTTAAAAAATGTAATCGATTGTAATAGATTACGATTACTGATTGTGATTGTCCCAAGCCTGGACTCTCTTGTAACTTTAGCCAGGCCCTGGCCAAGATGACACAATTTGGAAACACTGAAAAATATTTATTCCAGTGGTTGACTAGGCAGGTAGGCCTGTTCAGTAAATGTGACCAGCTGCATGGGATCATTAAAATCGTGTTGTGCAATGGTATAAGATTGTTTTTTGGGATGTTTCATTTCCTTCAGAACAGAGCTAACTTAGGGGGTTACTGTATGTTTGAGGTTTGGTTATTAAGGTACAGTAGTGTCAGGGCTTACAGTATGGGGAAGATTTTTCTTTCAGTAAGATTACACATGTAGAGGACATGTTACTGTACATAGCCATTAGAATTAGTGATGTTAACCATTTTCATTCACTTGGCTGCCTCTGAATGAGAACTATATTATCACCTATTATGGGAGTTCCTGAGCAATGGTGGGCTGCAGGCAGTCACTATGTCCTAGACTACAGATTATACACAGTATGGGATGTTAAGAGACCGTTTTATACAAAGATGTACAGTACTGCAATAGCATTAGCCCAGCCTGGAAACTTTTTTAAAAGACTTCAGTGTAAGTTTAAAGAATTGTAAACCTGGCCTTACCCACAGAACAAGACCCTTGCACAATGCTGCCTGCACTTTTTGACCTATGTTCATACTGTATCACTGATATCAGTCTCTGCAGAGTATGGAGTGACTAGAATTGAAAAGGCAATGCTGAAAAACTTAAGTCTGACCTAAGTTATAATTCATTCCATAGTCCATACACCAGTTTTGTTCAAAGCTTGGAATCATATCTTACCTCAAGGAAAGTGTAACAGAAAATCATACACTGGTATTACACCAAAGCATTTTGGTGAGCTAGTCGGCAATTATCTAGATAACAGTTTATTATTTTACAATATCCATGTACATGTATGTTTGTATGCATGTGATTTTGATTGATGTTTTCTATACAGTAAGAGAATTGGACTGCACATATGCTACTTGTAAAAAACAAAAGTGTGGTGCATTTTTATACATTTCTCTTTCAGACTCAGTTACTTTGCAGCCCTAGAAGATGGCTCTCTACAAAATATCACTCCTACAGTAGCCTATAAAGTATAGGCTCTGTGTTTCTCATATACAGACTTGTGGGTACAGCCCTGTATGGACCATCACCAAAGTGTGCTTTCAGAGCGACATCCCTACTAATTATGAGATACAGATGAGCATCTTGATGAAAAGTATGCCCATCCTCTATACATTTGAGTGTATGCAGAGTGAAGATACTGTGTACAGGTATGCAGAGTCAAGATAGAAAATAAATCACATGGACAAAAGAACAGAACCCAAAGTCCAGAAACTTAGGGCATACTCAGGTTGTACACCATGGTCCACTCTACAGTGCTTGTTGAAACAAATATTGGGAAGGAGATTATCTGATTGAAACTTGCAAACTGAAAGGTTTTATGTTCTCATGGGGAAAAATCTAACAAAATCATCAGCACCAGCAAATATGATGTCATACAGTATCATTATCATAAAATGGATCATATTTGGTACATACAATTTCACATTCACTTGAAGGAGAGGTTGACAGTTTGCTAGTGCTTTACTCTACCTCATGAATGCTCTGAAAGACCTTCTTGGTGAAAAATTACATACTTGGATGGCTCATACCAGCGATTGCTGTATAATGTATTACCCTGCATACTGATACTGTATTTGATGAAGAGATGGACAGATTGTTGCTACGGTATCTAGACTAAAATCATGTGCATGCAGGTTTCACTTCACAGTTGACAGTAGGGTTGGACTTTAAGTTGCAAACTGTCATTGCCTGGAGGTTATGTACCTGTGTCATCTACAAAGCCAAGTGACTTTATGATGCAGTGTTTGCCATTTAAATTATTTTTCTGCTATGTCTTTATCATGGAATGAATGAAGTAAATGAACTTAAAAACACATGTGAAAAAAGGGGAAAATACATCACTATGGGAAAACAAGAGGCCCGATCATGCCAAAATTACAAACATTACTGCTCAATGTATGAAGAAGTAGAAATTGAAGAAACAGCATCAAGAAAACTGAGGATTTAGTAGATGCTTCTTAGTGATGATCGCTGATTGGTCAAAGCTTAAAACATGATTTACTTTATCTCCAAAGCTGATTTCTTTGTCTTTCAAGGAACACTAAAGCTGTGTCATATGCTGACATTATATGAATTATGCATACTAAAGATTTCAAAGTTATAAAAGGAAGTCTCAAAGTTTCTGCAGTCTTGGCAGGGAACTGGAAGACATTCTCTGTTCCTTTATTGTATATTTACTGAGATTTGCAAGTTTAAAGGCAGTAGGCAGTCACCCCAAAAGTTGCTTTGAAAAATCGGCAAGCTCTTGCAAATCTACTCTTATTGCATTACAAGCAGCTCTGAAGATGTTTTGAACATAACTATTTCAAACAGTAGGTAAAGCAAGGAGAAATTCTGGTTGAATTTCACACTTCACTAACAAAAACTTTGTCACATGATCAGAATAGGCCATTCATGAACTAGAGTGATGGGGCATAGTAACTCTGATTGAGGGGACTGCCTACTGCCTAAACTTGTCAAGTTCTCAAAGTTTCCACTATTTTGCATGTTTTTAAACTGAAAACTTTTGAAACTTAATTGTTTCCACTGTATGCTCCTGTTGCATGTCTGCCATGGTAATTAATATAAAGAGCGAGAAGTAGCATGTCAGTGATAAATAATCATGATGTACAGTAGTCTGTGTTTACAAAAGGCACTGTGCTGTACTGAGAAAAATATCATAGTTTCTGATCTTGGATATTGGATAGGTACAGTTTATAGTCATTTGGGGTACAGTAACCCCCACCAAGCCTCCAAAGATGTATTAGCTCTTTTCTAATATACAACTTATATTATAGAGCCATACTTGTCTATTAAATTACTAACATAATTTATAGCAGTATTGTAGCTATGGGAAGAGCACCTCTGCTCCTCCCCTCCCTCCCACTCATGTGATCAGCCCCAGATATGAAATCTTACTGTAGCTAAGCTGTTGATTTGTAGACATCTGACTTACTTTTCAAACACCAAAGTGGCAGAACCCAAACTCTTGTTACAGTAAAGCACCACTTGTCCAGTGCTTTTCAAAAGGAAATATGTGTGTAGGATGACAGCTTCATGTTCATTGTTTTTTGTGTATTTATTTACTGTACACAATGCAGTAGTGCAATTATTGTATCTATTTTGTACAGACCAGCTTGTTCATCTTTACCCTCAAACATGGGTAGAATTTTTAACATTTGTATGAATGATACAGTCCTGGGGTGGCCTGTAGCCAGACAAGGTAGTGAAGGAGGAGGGGGAGATGGCTTACTGGGGAAAAAATTTTCTGGGGGATAGATGTGTCACTTTGTTTTAAGGCAGCAGTAACTTAGAATTTTCAAAGGGGATAAAAACTTTTCTAGAGGTACCCCCTGGCCCATCTTGGCTACAGGCTCTCTTGGGGGTAAAGTTGCTATCACATTGTGTGTAATAATGAAGGATACCTATAGTCTAGATGCTAAAATGCTTCATCATTGTGAAAATCGTGATGAAAATGTGTTCAGTAGTTACCTAGAGCAGAACTCTTACAGCACCTTGATTGGGGAAGGGAGGGGGGGGGGGTCTTCTGGCTCTCCCAATCCCCATGGGAAAGAGCCTGTATGCTCAAGTTTAAGGGTCCTTTTTAACTCTCTCTCACACCATATAATTTCAAACCAAACAAATGTAAATGAATTATTTCTTATACACAGCTTATGTACTGACTAAACAGAAGCAGAGAAGTCTGTTCTGTTCTTTGCTTTTTGCATTATATGTGTTACCTACAGTACAGTACTGAACAAAATATACAACAAAGCAAAACTTCCAACTTTATCCAAATTAAAGACAAAATTCTTAAAAGTAACTAGAGTTGAGAGTGGTTTTACTCAATGCTATACATTTGAAAATATCGGGGACTTTGAAGCTTCATTTGTGAGACCTTTTCAAAAATTAAAATTGCAATTTTCAAGAATTTTACAATCCAATCTACAGTGGTGTCTTTCAAGCTACACAGAAGTGTGATTTTGCTGTATACTGTGCATGCAGAGAGAACTTTGTCATATAACATATAGCGACTCCCTGGTGCATGCATGCCAGCTACAGTACTGTATGTACAGTGAGCACTGAGCAGTCAAAAGTGAACAGCCAGTACTAAGCAAATACTGGATACTGTTTCTGGGGTCTACCCAATATCCATAAGTTTTTTATTCATAAGGGTCAAATTTCATAAGGTTCTTTAGTCAAAAGGTTCATTATTCATAAGGGAAGTTATTCAAAATTGTAAAAAAGGTTCGTTGTTCATAAGGTTTGTTATTCATAATAAAAAAAAGGTTCATTATTCATACAGTAATACTGTAGGAAGAGTGGTTTGATATTCATAATCAGAAAAAAGGTTCGATATTCATAACATGAAGAAAGGTTTGTTATTCAAAATTGGAAAAAGGTTCGATACTCATAATAGGAAAAATGGTTCAATACTCATAATATGGGAAAAAGGCATTTTTCTAGCTTTAAAGGCTTCCTGTATCTTGTGGAAGGGGGACACACCCTTAACACTCACAGGGATGATAGGCCAAAGTGTGGTCTACAACACTTTGACGGCCATGGGCGTAAATCCCGGGGGGGATGGGGGGATATATACCCCCCAACATTTGACTAGGGGGGATGGCCCATGTAATCATCCCCCCCAATGTTTCAGTCTACAGATACGTGTATGACGGAAAGTATATTTTATTCTTCATTTTCGTAAGAAATTTTTTCAATCTCGGTCCACTTTCTATGACAAATATGTTTCTCAAACTATCAGAATTTTAGCAAATCGTTGGCAATCTATCAGAATTTTCGCGCGCTGCGCGCGCTTCCAACCTTACGTCAGTGTCACTCACATTATCAATATCTTCCAATATTGTAGGTTTTTTTGTAACGTTACAAAGATATTTTCTTTGATATATTATTTATTTTTACAAACGAATGTTGACAGGCAAATGTTAAAGTCTACTTTATCACCTGTATTTTATTGTGATGTTAATTTATGTGATTGGAAAATATTGTAATAAGTGACAATCAAATGAGGAAAATAAAAAAAAAAATTAAAAAAAAAAAAAAAAAAAAAAAAAAATATCTTCCGATAGCAACTTTCGGAGAAGCACAGCAGCAAAATGTTGAAAGTTTACGAATTAATAGGTAAAAGACTGGCTTATGGCAGTGGGAGGTAGGTTTGTTGGGCAATTGAAAGTGTCTCTATTTAGAGTCTGAATGCAGGTTTTGTAATGGAAATATTATTCGTCACTGTTTACACTCCATGTCATGACCATTATTAAGGTAATAGTACACGAAACTGTTCTGATCACGACACTTTCCGAAGAACAAACATACATCTCCAAACATCTGTGGGGACCTCGCACCAACATGGGATCCTTCAATCTAATATATAGCATGATGTAGAAGGTTGGAAGTACGTATCTGCCGTTATACATTTTCAAAAGATTTTACCAGAGCTTCGCCAGTTTGCGCTGAGCAATTATCGGTATAGATGGTGATTGTTAATACACTTATGACGAAAACAGCACTCTGTAACGCTCTTATTAGTCCTTCACCCCTTTTACTACACCTGTCAGGGAGGTCTAATATCACCTCCCTGCACCTATACTCTCCCTCCCTCTTATTTTCCATTGCTGGCAGCTGTTCGTCCAGATTTTAATTCAAAAGTAGTAAAAATACGATAGTTGTAAATTGTTCGGCGTCGTACTCTATATTATCATTTGGATGTCAGGTAGTATACTCATTATTTAATCCCCCCCCCCCCACCCCAATTAATATGATTAATGCAGAGCTTTCAGTAGGTCCTGTTCAGGTATCTGCTACTCCTTAGATGCCCTTTCACAATGCACAATGAAGGAAAGGACATATTTCGTAATAACTCAAGAATGTTTCTGTGGACTCCACGCACATATTTTTGTGTAAAAACTTTTCGCAATAGAAGGCAGTAAAATAGACAAAAGGGAGGGGGCTTCAGGAGATTTTTTGACAATGTATCTGTCTCTTAATAGACAACATATTCTCCTCTTTTACCTCACCAAAAACTAACATTCACTAAATTATGGACATTTTCCGGCCATATATGATCAGTTCCAAAACATCCCAAAGACAGCACCATTTTGCATCTAAAAGACCTTAAATTAATAAAAAAAAATTCTTAAAGGGGAGGGGGAACCCCTTCCCCAGGACGACACCTTTCTGTAGTGACAAACGAAAAATCAAAACTGCTGCATGCAAATGCAGGAACACATGAAAAATAAAAGGTGTATTTAAGCAGACTTGGGGGAACTGAGGTATTATTACGAAATCATCTATGGGCCCCCAATCACAAAACTCTGGCGACGCCACTGATCTCAAGCCAACTTGCAGGTCTTGCAATGATCTCCTAATTCAAATCCAGTTGTCTGGTATGACCCTATATGTTGATCCCTGCCTTTTAAGCTTTATAGGACATTGTTGCTCTTGTACAATTTCAATCCAGTACAGCTTATCAATGAGTTTTGTGCTCAAAATAGTAGGCTATTTCCTAAATGCATGAATATACCAATAGCCTACCAAAGAACATTACCACTGAAAATAACCCCTTAAAACAGTCTTCCTGGCACTTCTGTGACATTAAAACCCAGGAGTTTCCGGGGGCTTCGCCACCTGGACCCCTGCTGGGGCTTTGCCCCTGGACCCCACCAGGGGCCCTAAGGCGGGCCCCTGGACCCCACCCGTCGTAGGCTCGCGCTTCGCGTGCACATTTTCCACATTTGCGATAGTTCACCCCATCCCCCCCAAAGTTGAAAAGAAATCTACGCCCCTGTTGACGGCATTTCTATATGGTCTATTTAGATGGCTGTAACTGGCCTTTCAAAGAGACCAGTCAAAATTTTTTTAGGATTATTAATAGCAAACCTTATTCTTGATTATGGACTACGAATTTTTTTCCAATTATGAATAGCGACCCTTTTTCCAATTCTAAATGGTAAACCCCATTTTATTAAGGATAATGAACACTTTTTTTGATTATGAACATTGAACATTTTTTTCGATTATGAAACCTAATTCTTGATTATGAATAGCAAACCTTATGAACAATGAACCTTTATAAAAAACCTTATGAATGTCGGGCTGTCCCCCTACATCTCTGCAGCAAGTAAACGTACAGTGCTGTGCACATGCAGTAGCTCCATGCAATTACAATATATTACATAACACCCTGTGGAAGGTCGCATGCAGGTGTTGATAATTTTACAAGTTTCCACGGCCTCGCACAAGGGAACCGCGGTACAGTAGTTGTCTAACCTTGTTGGCAACTCGAAGGAGTTTGGGTTCGATGGATCTTCTTCTAGTGGCAGCTCCCTGTTTTAACTTCCTCAAATGGCATTGGGTACATTAACAGAAAATAGCTTTAGGCCTATCTATTTTGGAAAAAGATCATTTTGACATTGTTGGGAATGGGTAAAAGAATTGACAGAGGGCCTCATATATATTAAAATTAGCTTTCGGAACATTCATTCTCAACAATTTCTCAAAACTGTTTTTGGACTTCAACCATGCTTATCCAAAAAGGAATTTTGAAGCCACACAAAATGCTGCTGGGTTGAAGTAAACTTTGATGTCACTGTGGGTGTGATGTACATAGGCCACGAGAGTGGCAGCCTTAGAAATCTTTGAGCAGTAAGTTTTTTCAAGTTTCTCGAGTTGGGAAGGGGGGTAGATAATGGAAAACAAATGACAGAAAAGGGGGGTCAGAGGAGTCTTAGGATAAAATTGATCAATAAAATTTCTACTTTGAATACCCGTGTATTCGTTTAGTGACCCCCATAAGACAAACACTGATGATAGCTGTGTGCGTAGTGAGTGACCTGAACAAGAATTGCAACAGGAAAAAATAGTCTGAGCAATAATACAGATAATATAAGGCGAGGACATGAAAAATGTTAACTCACAATCACATGTATGCTATATATATATCTTTTTAAGATAGATTTTTTTGCTGTGGGAAACATTCATCAGTGGGGGGCAATTTGCATGGCTGCATTCCCATTCAGTGCATTAAACAGCCCAGGTTGTACATTAGATCCATTTCAATATTTCTGAGTGTTTTAACGAATGTCTTAATTTTCATCATCCCAGACAGTTCCAATTCTCCCAACTCTGCAACTTCTAGCTCCTCCCATAACTGCACGAAGCTCCTCCTTGTGCAGGAGTAAACCTGTTTTATTGCTTAAGGCCATGTCCTGGTGAGCATACAAGGCCAGAAAATGTAATAAAAGCACTCTCTCTGATTTGTGTGGAATGTGAGCTACTCTGAATCTTTCAAATTTTCAAACTTTGATGTCAATCAAAGAGCAGTCACCAACTGAGAATTTTGATATCCCCACACTAAAAATATACTTTGTGGTGATGACTGTCTGTCTTTAAGTAATTATCAGGGGCATATATGTTGTTCACGCACCAGGAAAACTGTTGCTCATGATCAATTGCATCAAATATTACGGCCGTTGACAAACTACTTAGAGGGGCGAAAGCTATTCCCTTTTTCCTCAACCAAGTATACAGGAGGTCTAATACTCCAAACATCAGCAAACTTTATGGCAATTGACCAAGGGAGGGGAACATGTGTTTTGTCCCCCACCCAAATTATTTGTTTGAGTCATTGAAGAGTAGTCTTATATATCATGCAAATATTACATTTGTTGAAAATAATATTGAGGGGGACGAAAGGTATCCCGTTGCCTTCAACCACATTCTCACTGGGGAATACGTCTCACACTCAAGAATACCAGCAAATATTATTGTTGCTGACATCTCCCCAGATTATTGGAGGGCATGGCCGTACGAGCCGGCAGGGCTCACGCCCCCCCCCCCCCCAAAATGTCAGAAACCTGACTCAATTAGGCAGATATTTTGTCTCTGTCAGGTGGAAAATTGGACAGTTAAATTGGGTCAGGATTCGCATTTCACTCCACTAAAAAGCAAAACTATTACAATTAAAAGTGTTTTTTTTTCAATTGTATTTCTTTTCTACTATAATAAATGGATTTTACATGACTGTCCTTTCTGGTTGCAATGAAATGTTGCTCTACATATCATGTCATGATCAAATAGATGCATCTTTGTCGATCAGTGACCAATGTGAAGTATACTATGCATAGGCTGAACAGTGAACTCGTGCCCAGTAATACACATTGGTCACCTGATTAATACTAGGACAGAAACTTTTGTCAATGGCTCACCATAATATTCACCAGACTGACAGATAAAGACATACCTCTGGATGGGAACATGGTGAACTCTTTAGGGCTTTTTAAACGATGCCACTTTTCCTTGCGTCTGTCACATGTGTCCAAACTGCACCATGTAAGGCATATTGCTCGTATAGTTGCAGGTACATTTTACATGGTATGTTTTGTAACCATGCATCTGCCTCATGCAACAGTCGCAAGGAAAACCGCAAGTGTAAACAGGCCGTAACCTGTACCTACGACATCAAGCAGAACGCAACAACCCGACTAAACGGTTAGGCGAGAAAAGTGCTTATATAGTGTAGACTAAAAGCACGCTGTTCAGCATTACGAGGAAGGTCAGAACTCAATGACAGAATGCACCCTGTAAATGACTGACTTAGGCCTCCTCAAACTCATGCAAGGGATGCAGGGGTGCTTGCTGCTTGTCTAGGAGCATCACGTAAATAGACATTTTAGCTACTAGACATTGCTTCCTGTTACAATATAAAGGAAAAACTCTATACGAGGAAAAAACTCGATTCCAAGCATTTACAGACAACACCCCTCCTCAAATAAATGTCCCTCTTACATTCAAAACTCAACAACACCATGTAAACTTGGTATTTTACACAGAGACTGAGGGATAGCCACTGTGGCAGCATTAATGTAACTGCTTGTATATAAACCATTTCTTGTTAATTTATGCTACTGCTGAGTTTTGTTTTCTCACTCCATACTTCACTTCTGTATGAAGTTTTCCCATCTGTATGTATTTTAATGCAAGAAAGCATATTTCAATGTAATTTGTATGTAAAGAACAAGTCACATGACAATAGACACTACACTCTGCATACTGTAACTCCAAGGCTTTACACATGATCTATCTGCTTTAACATGATATATCCCCTGCCCCCCATCCCTTCTGACACCTCCCTCTACTTGTTAAAAGGTACATCTTGACATACACATTAACTAGAAGAATGAAACCTTTGAGCCGCTGGCATTATCCTCAAGAAACAACAAATATATAACAGAAGGTAGGAAAAGAGTATATACAAGTCACTAACTGCAAAATAATAAACGAACAAGGAAGTATCACATGTAAAATCTTGGTTATATCATATAGTATGGTGGCATGCAGGGATAGTATTTTTCACTTTAACATCACTAGTCAAAGTGAAAGACATATTTTCCCTCAAGTTGAAAAATTTCTTTATCAAGGGAAAATACACAAAACTGTAATGATGCTATAATGACTGACACCAGGTCAGCACTCAACATCCCACCCACACATTCACAAGCAAATACATGTCCATGCCTACACCACAGAATGGGGGATCTGGGCAACTTACTGTACCATTGCCTCCTACTAAAACACATTGCCGCCTCCTAAAACACAACTACATAAATAGGCATCCTCCTCCAATGCCCTTCAAAAGCTAAAACAACAAAAGATCCCAACCAATAAGCATTAATCTCATACTATTTAGTTTGAAATCAAACTGTTTGAATACACAAGCAGCATGCATTAAGAACGGCCTCCAGCCTATCAAGTACATTCACAATGCATTTCATGGGAATAGTGAGAAACATGAAGCAGCACATATTTTAAAGCATCACCCCCTTAATGTTGTTCTTTTGTTGATTTTGATTTTCTAACTTCATACATCACTTTTGTATCAACTGATGTCCAATCTTTACACTTTCCTTTTAAAGAAAGCCTGTATATCTTGACAATGTGATATATAGCACAAGTCTACTAGATGTTACCGGCTGTATATTGCTCTAAATATGGACCCAGCTTGTTCCATAGGAAAAACTACCCTCCTCTGTTGGAAAGATTTGACTTGCACATTTCTGATGGTATGGAAGATAACTTTTCAATTAACCTCAAATAATATGTTTACAAAGGCTAACATGAAATATACTTAAAAATGATGAACTTTGTAACAATGATCAAAGAAGCAAAGTTTAGCTGCCAAAAAGCAATAAAAAATCATGTATGATGGCATAGAAAGAAAAAATCGTTTTCAACTTTCATGTCACCTCAAGAAGAAAAAAACATATTTCTCCCCAAGTTTAAATCATATCCTAGGGGGAAATATATGAATACTTACAATGCCTCCTATGTTTTCTGATCAAAGTGCAGTATGCAACTCTCAAAGTCTCAGCATGTTTAGTAAAGGCACTTAATTTGTAATAGGGATGGACCCCTTATTCCTCTCTCACCAAAACATCACCAAAAGGTACAGTAGATAAGGCGGATATATGGTGGTAAGGAAGGGGACTTTTTGGCTACTAAAAGTCAGCCTCCACATATGCAAAATGTAAGAAAAGGAGAAAAAGTATACACAAATAGAAAGTAACATCAGTAAAAATGACATCAAAAGGTCAAATAACATAAAAGTTTGTATCCAAGAATAATGTTACACTCAAATTAAAGAAAAAAAAACAACTTACTAGGTAACACAGACTATCTCTCTATTACAAAGTAAATGAACTTGTATTTTAGGTGGAACGGGACAGAAGCTGAAGCAGTAGGCAAATTGCTGTGTGTAAAGTACTTGCAGTAAGATGCACATAACTTTCTTGGTGCTACTATTAACTTTGATTTTCTTATTTTATACATCACTATTGTAAATAGCTTCCCAGTCTAACATGTACTTCTTTACATGTCTTATTGGAAGAATATTGACTTAATTACAAAATGAAGAAACATAAAAGAATGAAATGATATTATTATGACTGACTGACACTAGGCCAGCAATCGCCATCACACCCAGACCGCAACATTCACAGGCAAATACATTTCCATGAGGGCTCTTGGCATTTTAACATTGCCTCCGGCTAAAACTCAAGTGAAAAACAGAACTGTCTGTCTGTAAAAAATAAGGAAACCTCCTCCCATGCATGCCTCTCAAAAGCTCTAACACAAAGGCCCCACTTAATTAACATTAACCTCACACTATTTAGTCCGAATCAAACTCTTGAATACACAAGTAGCATGCATTAAGAACGGCCTCCAGCCTATCAAGTGCATTCACAACGCATTTTATGGGAATAGTGAGAAACATGAAGCAGCACATATTTAAAAGCATCACCCCCTTAATGTTGTTCTTTGTTGATTTTGATTTTCCAACTTCATACATCACTTTTGTATCAACTGATGTCCAATCTTTACACTTTCCTTTAAAAGAAAGCCTGTATTTCTTGACAATTTCTGATGGTATGGAAGATAACTTTCTGTTTTTTTTTAATTAACCTTAAATAATATGTCCACAGAAGGCTAAATTGAAATATAATTAAAAATGATGAACTTAGTAACATTCAATGATCGAAGAAGCGAAGTTAAGCTGCCAAAAAGTAATCACAAAATCTTGTGTGATGGCATACAAGGGAAAAAATCACTTTAAACTTTCATGTTACTGCAAGCAGAAAAAAATGATATTTCTCCCCACGTTCAAATCTTACCCTAAGTGGAAATATATGAATACTTAGAAACTTTCCTTTATTTTTTGTTTCAAAGTGGGGTATACAACTCTTAAAGTCTCAGCATGTTTAGTATAGGCACCTAATTTGTAATAGGGATGGACACCTTATTCCTCTCTTACCACAACCTTCTTATCACAGCCGCAGCAGCGGCTGTAGTAATAGGCAAATTGCAGTGTGTAAAGTACTTGTAGTAAAATCCACTTGACTTTCTTGGAGCTACTATTAACTTTGATTATCTTATTTTATACATCACTATTGTTACTTACTTCCCAGTCTAACATGTACCTCTTTACATGTCTTGTTGAAAGAATATTGACTTTAACAGAAAATGAGGAACCATAAAATAATGAAATCATGTTATGATGACTGACTGACAGCAGGCCAGCAATCATCATAACACCCACACCACAACATTCACAGGCAAATACATTTCCATGCCTACACCACAGAAGGAGGGCTCTTGGCATTTTAACATTGCCTCCAGCTAAAACACAGGTGAAAAACAGAACTGTACTGTACAAAAATAGGCAACCTCCTCCCATGTCTCTCAAAAGCTTAAATAATGAAAGATCCCACCCAATTAACATTAACCTCATTGAATAACTTCAAGATGAGGCAAAGCTTTATCAGAAAATGAAAAGTAATGTTTTTACAAATGACTTTGTCCAATGCATTTAGTTTAAAAGCAAAACTTAGGAGTGAAATATCGATAAAATACATGACAATGGTATTAAAAATATAAGCAGTTTCAACTTCCATCTCACATCAATGATGAAATTTCTCCCTTGGTGAGTCAAAAAGTTTAAAAATCCACATGAAGACTAGTGGTATGTTCTCTGCCATTACTGAATTTTTTTCAATGTGGCAAAAGCAACCACTTAAAATCTCACCCACTGCAAGTAAATACAAACACCTGATTTGCACTAGATGGAACAGAGTCCTTCATCCATGACCCAATCAAATATCCACTTGGAAGTCAGATACATGGCGATTCCTCAATACAAGAGAGAAGACTTCTGGCAACTCAAAATTGCCTCCACAAACATCAAACCTTAAACAATAAATCAATTTACAAATCTTCAACTTCCTCCCAGATAATGTAAAAACTGAAATTACACGAAGAACCCACCTCACCCATTTTCAAAATAAATAGAATTCTAATACATTTATTTTCCCTACTTGTGGTAACATCCAATCCTTTTTTGTGCTTTGAGTGACTTGTTGTAATTTAATAAATCACTTCAGCATGAACTGTGGTCTTATTTTATGCTTTTTTTACTCCAAAAAGCGTTTTTTTTTTTTTTTTCATGTGAAGCACAAATGCACATGATAACTGACTAAACTGTTCTACTGTATAGGTAGAGGGCAAATTGCTATTAACCTCCTTGCCCCTCTTTTTATTCTGTGAAGAGGCACAGTACACTTCTTAAACATACATGTAATGGAAAAGTAAGGACTTAAGTTCCTTGAACACAATTGCCTCTAATAACAGTAAAGATTGTGACAGAAAATGAAAAATATATACACAAATCGACCAAATCCATGCAATACACAGAATGCAGAAGCAGACATCACGTCTTAACATCCATCACCCATCACCGATGTGAGACATTGTATCTAATTACTCCCACTGCTTCCGTCTTTGTTCTGCAATTTTTTCAATCTTTCTGACTTCATTCATTACCTTGGTATGAATGGTTTTCCAATCTTTATTCAGTTTGTTCTCCTCCAAAAAAGCTAGTACTTCTTTTCTTTAGAAGAAAGAAAAATACAACTACAAAAGATTCATGAGGTGCATGTTAATCTATCTGATTTCTCATAAGTAAAATCAATATGAATAGAGTACCTCTCTGATTAAGCTGGAATTAAAGCCCTAAAATGTGTAAGAAATTTTCAGCTAAATGAACAGGTTGATCTCTTGAAGTTAAATATTGGATAATACTATGAACACGTGAGTGTATCTTGAAGGGCAATTCCATACAGTTGGAAGTACATTCCGGAGAGTTTATTCATTTCTCTCAATAGCTATAGATAAAAGGTGAGATTTTACTTGGGTTTTGTGGAACATCTACCTTGTACTAAACTTTAACAGAGTTTCAGTTCCTGTTCTCTGCACCAAACTGGAGAAATAATGAAATTAGCTCTCTGTGATGGACGTATGCAAAGAACATCATTTTTTCAGTGTGCAATTTTCACTTAAAAAAGTGCTGTGTTTTGAAACAAAATACCAGTTAAAATTACTATCCATGTTCTAAAGAAGGTTTCAATCTACACATATCATTAAAAAGTCAGTTGAAGTTTTTATTGCATTCTCACCACATTTACAAAAATGTCAATGTGAATGATGTACCCATGCGAAAATTTACGAAAATGTACCTCCGTCACAGAAAACGTGGTATTATTATAAATTAAGTATAATCTTAATCAAATTTGTCAGACTTTAAGTACTACCTGTCTACTATTAAATAATGCACGTACAATAATCTTACATTATTAAGTGCCAAGTAACAAGTGTTTTAAATTGGGCACTTTTAGGCAGTGTGCATCTCACAATATTAGGGTAAATAGTCACATTTTAGATTTTTTTGCACATAGAGGACAGCAAATATCATGCGTATCTTCAAAATCAACACAAAAACAAGTTTCATATGCATGTCATAACTCAAAGGGTAGCAAAGAAAGAAGTTGAAACTGCATCCTGTGATTAAGAGCCATTTATGTAATTTTCTTTTGGTTTATTACTTTACGGAATTGCTCTGAAAATGAAATTTAGCATTAAGTACAACTACATACAAACTATGAATCCTTTAATATTGCACCACAGTTTGGGTTAGGCAAACAGATTGGGTGGTTATAGGGGTCAACCTTTACTTTCAAACCCTATACACTACAATGCCTCCATTCCACGTTCATTATTACTTTTATCTGTCTTTTGTCAATATCAACCCTATCAATTAGCCTGTGTCATGATTCCATACTAACTTGAATATAAATCTGTACTTGTCTGCAAGATGCAATAGAAAATGACAAAACTTTCATACTGTTGCATTTTATGCTCTTTGGATATACTTTATCACTGTGCATATGTTAATAACAATTCAAGAGTCTGCACTTCGCTATTTTAAATGTACGTTGAACAGGACTTACACATGTTCAAAAACCTAATTCCACTTTCTTTACAGTACATTTCCAAATCCCCTAACTCAATTTTTTGACAGAATATTATTCCGACAAACTGGAAATATAATACCTTCAGATGTAAGAGAACAGCATGAATCTTACCAGGTAAGCATTTGTCACCAATTCCTTGAAAATATTTCTGGAAATAATTCTTCACGATTGAGCTTTCTTCATTGGTCCATTTGCGATATTTTCTGCCTACAGAGAAGACAAATGTAAAAAGAACAATGCACTCTGAAAGAAGCACTGCTGTGGACTACTACAGTACCAACTGTGGTAACTTAGTCATAAACTTCCATTTGTATGGAAATGTTCTTCTCTTGTATGGCCTTAGTCCAAAGAGGATGTTAAAGTACACACCATTCTTTACGCAAAAAACACACTACTATAAAATCCGATTTGTAATGTTTAACATGTATTAAAAATAGTAATCACCAGATCTGAGGTAACACTTCATCATCCCCTCTGTTCAATTGAATGAAATAGTACACTTTTAATGCCATGGTTAATGTAAAAGGTCTAAAGAAGGTAGCCAATTGCACCCTGCATAGACAAGGTCAGATAACAGTAGCAATACAATCACACACCACACTCTGCAGAATATGACCTTGAACAATATCCAGTCAGTAAAGGCTAATGTAACTTTGTCTGGAAGTGCAGTAAAAAGATGTTTCTATTCAAATTGGAGGGAGGGTTGGAATTACACCTTGTTGGGAGTATGTTTACTGCCTAGGATGAAATTGTAGGACCTTTAACATTAAGCTAAAAATTGAAATTGAAGGAGCAATGAAGTAAGTTTGATAAAACAGAGGAAAGAAACCTTTTTGAAATAGATAATGGATTAAGGGTTGAAAGGGGAACATGCAAATCTTACCCAAGACAGTAAAAATTTTCTCTACAAAGCTTACCTCTAGCCCCCCCCCCCCTCTCCAATGGAAAAGATAAACACTTGTCTACTGTACCTCCCAGAAGAAGCTATACAGAAGCCAATGCTGAATGAAAATTGTCCACAGCAGTATCCACACACTACTGTGTGTGAGCTGTCTGCTATGAACTGGGCTAGCTACACCACTGATGGTACAAGTAATGGTTTTGTTTATGTCAATCAAAGTGCAGTAACCAATTGTAAATAATTAAATATGTGTGGGTGATGCAACAGACACTTTAATGGAAAGTATACTTATCCAAACTTTAAACCCATTTAGGTCAGCTAGTATTGATACCCCATAGACTGGCACCAGAAATAATTTTTTTAGCATGTGTACAGGCCTCCCACCCCCACCCCCAAAAATATCATGGTAGGCCAATAAGAACCTTAATCACAATTCTCACTTTTGTTTTACCAAAGCTTGGGGCAGATGAAGCAGTAAGGAGAAGGGGGAGGAAGGGCCCGCTTGTTCTGAGGGTGCCCGCATTTACTGTGCTATCACAAATTTGCCAGGAACTAATTACGGGTAGGTGAGGGGTACACAGGTAAATAGAAGGTAAGGAAGCGATGTAGGTTTCACATATCAAAAAGCTTGTCATTCAGACACCTGAAATGACTACAAAATTATCTCAAACCATGAACTGATATGTAGAGGATCATTTCCTTACAACCTAGGCCGTATCTGAGAGTTTATGATTTTTAGAAAGTTTCCAAACCGTGAATTTTTCAGAGTAAGACAGCAACTTATCATACCATACAATGCTGTATTAATAAGAAGGCTAGCTTCAGTACTCAAGCCAACAATCCTGGACAAAATTATTGGGACACTTCCGGATCTTCCCCTCCACCCCTCGTTCAATGTTGAGAAGAAACGAAAAGCGCGCTCTTTTCTTCAGCGCTCAACTTTAATTCACCTTCAAAACCAACATTGAGGTGGGGCGCGGGGATTTGTCCCAGATAATTTTGTCCAGGATTGTCTGACCACCTGTACAAAGGTATAGGAGAAGTCTCATGTTGAATATAGGAGAAATTTTGCAACGGCAAGCGACAAACCTGGTAGCTGGTTAAGTTTACTGGTATTGGGAAAAAAGTGATGTAAGGTCTTTTGGATTGTTTAATGAGAAAATTGCTGAATTTTTACTTAAGGAGGAATAACTTGAATGTAAATGATGCAGTACAAGAGGACAGTGGTTATTTATTACACAAAAGAACGATGCTATTTAGGAGTAAAAGTAATTGGTGAGTCGGGCTCGAGAACTACAGGAGAGAAAGGTGTACAGAGGCTATCAGTTGAATGTATTTGTGCCTCAAAACAACTATACGGATAAAAATATTTATGATCTATAGCGTAACAAGCAGACAGTTACAAGAGAAGAGGTTTCAACAATTGAGTATCAATAGAAATAGGCGATAGGTGAGCGGTTGTGTCGTGAAGTAGATGGCGCTATTTCTACTAGTCAGGCCTCCTCCCACTACAGGTCGAACGGTTTACCCCACGGTTTACCATCACTTTTTCGTCCAAATATAATCACTTGGTTGCCTAAAAGGGGATTTAAGGATAAATTAATACAGACAAGATCATGTGAGCTAGACCTGCCGTGAAAAGCAGGACGGAAAATTTTGACGGAAAGAACAAATTCGCAATGGTTGACCATTAAGCGAACAGAAAAATCTTGACTACCTTGTCTTTTAAATGTTAAAACTGACGGTGAACCGTTTATTCCCATTGAATTACTGTGTAGTGGTCAACGGTCAACCGTTTCAGTCACTGGTCAACCGTGGCGCCATTCAGATTTCAATACATCTTACGTTTTGTCAGAACAAGAAAGATGTACTAAGAGTACTTAAGGTAGGGGGCCTCGCACCTTTACTTGTAAATGAATGCCGTGCAGTCAGACGTTTACCCTAGTGAATGCAGTGTACTAGCAAATTATACTGTGAGTTTGGCAGTCGCTTTTAGTAAGAAGAATAGCCATGCTGCAACCTCAGACTTATGATAGCTAACCTTACTGTACGCTCATACTGCTACCTATTAGATACATTATAGGCTGCTCTGCAGGGACATTTACGACTTATCTCAAGGTCCTATTTCGTGCGGCATTCCTTCCCGACGGACAGTAAACAGCTGCAATATTCTCCATCATATATCACTTCCTGTTGCTAATTGACTCACACTCTTCCCTTTTCCATCCCTCATATGTCTCCACAGCATTTTATGCCCCTCCCTGCCCAAGTGAAAACCAAATTTTGATAGCCACGCGAGGAAGTGGTTATATTCTCGATAAATTCAGTAATTTCCTCGTTTTTGACCCTTTCGTAAACTTAAACTACTCAAACAACCCCGGTGTTTCCTACATTTACATTGAGATTCAATTAATACGTTCGTTAATTGTTCATAATAATTCAGTGGTACCTTCCATTCTCCCCCTCCCCCATCCAACTGCCTTGTCTTTGAACAGAGCGCTTGGAACTTTCACCATTATTATGATAAGCATACTGTTCTCTGTCGTATTCCGCTGTCCTTATACCTTTGTACAGGCGTTCAGACAATCCTGGACAAAATTATTGGGACATTTCCGGATCTTCCCCTCCACCCCTCGTTCAATGTTGAGAAGAAACGATAAGCGCGCTCTTTTCTTCAGCGCTCAACTTTAATTCACCTTCAAAACCAACACTGAGGTGGGGCGCGGGGATTTGTCCCAGATAATTTTGTCCAGGATTGTAGCTTCAGTACTCAAGCCAACAGTAAACAACAGTAACTTAGTGCTAGTCTTGCCATGGCCTTGCTGTAATTCCTACTGTGTACAGTAAGTATATTGTTCCATAACCAGAATACCCTCCTTGTCACTGGCTTCGGTTAAAATTGAGCAGCCGTGCCCCCTATTGTGACATTGGTTAGCAGTACTGCTCTCACATCCTATTTTAAAGTGCGCTGTTAACACATGCCTGCACAGATATGTGCATTGCTCGCTGCTACAATCCTTGACAAAAGTACATGGGACACCCTGCTCCCCTGTTCAAAAATGTTGTAGCAGACAACGTGTTCCGAGACTTCAACATTGCTTGGGAGCAGGGTGTCCCATGTACTTTTGTCCAAGGATTGTAGCAGCGAGCATGCACATATCTGATGCAGGCATGTGTTAACAGACGCACTTTTAAAATAGGATGTGAGAGCAGTACTGCTACCATGTCACAATAGGGGGTCACGGCTGCTCAATTTTAACGCGAATGCCAGTGAGCAAGAGGGTATTCTGGTTTGGACAAGATACTTACGTACACAGTAGGAATTACAGCAAGGCCTGGCAATGACTTAGCACTAAGTCTGTGTTTACTTTTGGCTTGAGTACTGAAGCTACATCCTGGACAAATTATCTGGACAAATCCCCGCCCCCACCTCAGTGTTTGTTTTGAGGTGAATTAAGTTGAGGCGCTGATACAAGAGCGCGCTTATCTTTCTTCTCAACATGAACGAGGGTGGAGGGGAATATCCGGAAATGTCCCAATCATTTTGTCCAGGATTGTCTGAACGCCTGTACAAAGGTATAAGGGACAGCGGAATACACGGAACAGTAGCTTCATAATATTGGTGAAAGTTCCAAGAGCTCGTTCAAAGAACAAGGCATTGGATTGGGAGGGGAGAATGGAGGTACCATGAATTATTATTAACAATTACGAACGTATTAATTTGAATCTCAATGTAACTGTAGGAAACACCGGGTTGTTTGAGTAGTTTACGTTTCCGAAGGGTCAAAAACAGAATTACTGATTTATCGAGAATATAACCACTGCCTCGCGTGCTATCAAATTGGTTTTCATTGGGCAGGGAGGGGCTAAAATGCTGTGGAGACATATGGAGGGATGGAAAGGGAAGAGTGTGAGTCAATTAGCACCGGAATGATATATGATGGAGATATTTCAGCTGTTTACTGTCCGTCGGGAGTAATGCCGCACGAAAATAGGACATTGAGATAAGTCGTAAATGGTCCCTGCAGAGCATGCCTATAATGTATCTAAAGGTATCAGTATGAGCCGTACAGTAAGGTTACTATCATAAGTCTGAGGTTGCAGCAGGGGCTATTCTTCTAGTACAGCGACTGCCCAAACTCACAGTAGAATTCTAGTACACTGCCATTCACTAGGGTAACGTCTGACTGACGGCATCTTTACCATAAAGGTGTCGAGGCCCCCTCTTAATCTCTTAGTACATCTTTCTGTTCTGACAAAACGTAAATGTATTGAAATCTGAATGGCGCCCGGTTGGACCGTGACTGAAACGGTTGACCGTTGACCACGACACGTATTCAATGGGAATAAACGTTCACCGTCGTTTTTAACATTTAAAAGACAAGGTAGGTCAAGATTTTTCTGTCGCTTAATGGTCAACCATGCGATTTGTTTCTTTTCCGTACAAATTTTCCTGTCTGCTTTTCACGCAGGTCTAGCTTCACATGATCTTGTCTGTATTAATGATCCTTAAATCCCCTTTTAGGCAACAAGTGATTATATTTTGGACGAACAAGTGATGTGTAAAACCGTGGGTAGACCGTTCACCTGTAGTGGGAGGAGGCCTGACTAGTGAGAAATAGCAGCATCTACTTCACGACACAACCGCTCACTATCGGCTATTTCTATTGATACTCAATTGTTGAAACCTCTTCTCTTGTAACTGTCTGCTTGTTACGCTATATATGCCTAAATATTTTATCCTTATAGTTGTTTTGAGGCACCAATCCTTCACTGATAGCCTCGTACACCTTTTCTCGTCCTGGAGTTCTCGAGCCGCGACTCACCAATTACTTTTACTCCTAAATAGCATCGTTCTTTTTGTGTAATAATAACACTGGTCCTCTTTACTGCTCATTTACATTCAATTATTCCTCCTTAAGTAAAAATTCAGCATTTTCCATTAAACCATCCAAAAGACCTACATCACTTTTGTTTTCCCAATACCAGTAAACTTAACCAGCTACCAGGTTTTGTCGCTTGCCGTGCAAAATTTCTCCTATATTCAACAGAGACTTCTCTATCTTTGTACAGGTGGTCAGACAATCCTTTACAAATTATCTGGGACAAATCCCGGCGCCCCACCTCAATGTTGTTTTGAAGGTGACATTAAAGTTGAGCGCTGAAGAAAAGAGCGCGCTTTTCGTTTCTTCTCACATTGACCGAGGGTGGAGGGGAAGATCCGAAAGGTCCCAAGAATTTGCCAGGATTGTTGGCTTGATTACTGACGCTAGCCTTCTTATTATACAGCGCATTGTATGGTATGATAGTTGCTGTCTTACTCTGAAAAATTCACGGTTTGGAACTTTCTAAAATCATACGCTCAATAAGGTCTAGGTTGTAAGGAATGATCTTCCTACATATCAGTTCATGGTTTGAGATAATTTTGTAGTCATTTCAGGTTGTCTGAATGACAAGCTTTTTGAATATGTGAAACCTACTCGCTTCCTTACCTTCTATTTACCTGTGTACCCTCACCTACCCGTATTGGGGGTTCCTGCAAATTTGTGATAAGAACAGTAAAGATGCGGGCACCCTCAGACAAGCAGGGCCTTCCGCCCCCTTCTCCTTACTGCTTCATCTGCCCCAAGCTTTGGGTACAACAAAAGTGAGAATTGTGGATTAAGGTTTCTTATTGGCTACATGATATTTTTGGGTGGGTTGGGAGGCCTGTACACTGCTAAAAAATATTTCTGGTGGCATCTTGGGGGTATCAATACTAGCTGACTCTAAATGGTTTTAAAGTTGGGATACGTATACTTTCCATTAAAGTGTCTGTTGCATCCCCCACACATATTTAATTATTTACAATTGGTTACGGCACTTTTATTGACATAAACCAAACCATGTACTTGTACCATCAGCGGTGTAGCTAGCCCAGTTTCATAGCAGACGCTCACAAACGTAGGGTTGGATACTGCTGTGGACAATTTTCATTCACATTGCGTCTGTTAAGCTTCTTCTGGGAGGTAACAGTAGACAGTGTTTATTTTTTCCATTGGAGAGGGGGGGGGGTGGCTAGAGGTAAGCTTTGTATGAGGAAAATGTTTTACTGTCTTGGGTAAGATTTGCATGTTCCCCTTTCAACCTTATCCATTATCGATTCAAAAAGGTTTCTTTCCTCCTGTTTTATCAAACTTACTTCATTGCTCACTCAATTTCAATTTTTCTTAATGTTAAAGTCCTACAAATTTCATCCTAGGCAGTTAAACTACTCGCAACAAGGTGTAATTCCAACCTCCCTCCAATTTGAATAGAAAACATCTTTTTCTGCACTTCCAGAAAAAGTTACATTAGCCTTTACTACTGGATATTGTTGCAAGGTCCATATTCTGCAGAGTGTGGTGTGTGATGGTAATTGCTACTGTTATCTGACCATTGTCTATGCAGTGTGCATTGCTACCTTCTTTAGACTTTTACATTAACCATCGGCATTAAAAGTGTACTATTTCATTCAATTGAACAGAGGGGATGATGAAGTTTACCTCAACCTGGTGATTACTATTTTTAATAATGTTTAAAACATTACAAATCGGATTTTCTAGTGTTTTTTTTGTGGTTTTTTTGCTAAATGAATGGTGTGTCTTAACATCCTCCTTTGGACTAAGCCATACAAGCTACAAGGAACATTTCCATACAAGTGGAAGTTTATTACTAAGTTACACAGTTCGTACTGTAGTAGTCCCAGCAGTGCTTCTTTCAGAGTGCATTGTTCTTTTTACATTGTCTCTCTGTAGGCAGAAAAATATCGCACATGGACCAATGAAAGAAAGCTCAATCGTGAAGAATTAATTTCCAAAATTTTTCAAGGATATGGGTGACAAATGCTTACCGGTAAGATTCATGCTGTTCTCTTACATCTGAGGTATTTATTTTCCAGTTTGTCGTAATATATTCTGTCAAAAAATTGAGTTAGGGGATTTGCACAATGTAACTGTAAGCAAGTGATTAGGTTTTTGAACATGTTACGTCTGTTCAACGTACATTTAAAATAACGAATTGCAGACTCTTGAATTTGTATTAACATATGCACATGATAACGTATATCCAAGAGCATAAATGCAACAGTATGAAAGTTTGTTCATTTTTCTATTGCATCTTGCAGACAGTACAGCGTATATTCAAGTTAGTATGGTCATGACACAAGCTAATTATAGGTTGATATTGACAAAAGCCAGATAAAAGTAATAATGAACGTGGAATGGATGCATTGTAGTGGTATAGGGTTTGAAAGTACCGGTTGACCCCTATAACCCCCCAATCTGTTTGCCTAACCCCAACTGGGGTGGGTGGGCAAATATAAAGGATTCATAGTTTGTATGGTAGTGTGTACGTAATCTAAAATTTCATTTTCAGAGCACTTCCGTAAGTAATCCAAAAGAAAAGTACATAATGGCTCTTAATCACAGGATGCAGTTTCAACTCGTTCTTTGCTACCCTTTGAGGTATGACATGCATATTGAAGACTTGTTTTGTGTTGATTTTGACGATACGCATGATATTTGGCGGTCCTCTATGTGCAAAAACTAAAATGTGACTAATTTACCCTAATCTTGTGAATGCACACGGCCTAAAATGTGCCAATTTACAAACACTTGTTACTTTGGGCACTTAATAATGTAAGATTATTGTCTGGTGCATTATTTAATAGGATACAGGTAGTACTTAAAGTCTGACATTTGATTAAGATTATACTTAATTTATAATAATACCACGTTTTCTGTGACGGAGTACATTTTTCGTAAATTTTCGCATGGGTCACATCATTCACATTGACATTTTGTAAATGTGGTGAGATGCAAAAAAACTCCAACTGCCTTTTTATGATATGTTAGATTGAACCTTCTTGAGAACATGGATAGTAATTTTAACTGGTATTTTGTTTCAAAACACGCCTTTTTTAGTGAATTGCACACTGAAAAAATGATTTCTTTGCAGCGTCCCTCACAAGAGCTAATTTCATTATTTCTCCAGTTTGGTGCAAGAGAACGGAACTGAACTCTGGTACAGTTTAGTACAAGGTAGATGTTCCACAAAACCCAAGTTAAATCTCACCTTTTATCTATAGCTATTGAGATAAATTAATAACTTCTCCGGATGTACTTCCACTTTATGTAATTGCCCCTTCAAGATACACTCACTTTGTTCATAGTTATTATCCACTATTTAACTTCAAGAGAGATTTTTATCAACCTGTTTCATGGTTAGCTGAAAATTTTCGTTACACATTTTAGGCTTTAATTCCAGCTTATCAAGAGGTACTCTATTCATATTGATTTACTTATGATAAATCAGAATCAATTAGGCATGCACCTATGATCTTTTGTAGTTGTATTTTCTTTCTTCTAAAGAAAAGAATACTAGCTTTTTTGGAGAGAACAACTGAATAAAGATTGGAAAACAATTCATACCAAGGTAATGATTAAGTTCAGAAAGATTGAAAAAATTGCAGAACAAAGACGGAACAGTGGAGTAAATTGATACAATGTCTCACATGGGGGGTGAATGGGGATGGATGTTTAGTACGTGATGTCTGCTCTGCAGTCTGGGTATTGCCTGGATTTGGTCGATTTGTGTATATAAAAATGTTTTTTTTTTGTTTTTCATTTTCTGTCACAATCTTTACTGTTATTATAGGAAATTGTGTTCAGGAACTAAGTTCCTTACTTTTCATTACATTGTATGTTTAAGAGAGTGGTACTGTGGCCTCTTCACAGATAACAGAGGGCAAGAGGTTCTAGCATTTTCCCTCTACCTATACAGTAGAACAGTTTAGTCAGGTATCATGTGCATTTGTGCTTCCATGAAAAAAAAAAACGCTTGTTGAGTTCAAAAAGCTAAAATAAGACCACAGTTCATAGCTGAAGTGATTATTAAATTACAACAAGTCACTCAAAGCACAAAGAAGTATTGTATGTTACCACAAGATAGGGAAATAAATGTCTTAGAATTCTATTTATTTGTGAAATGGGTGAGGTGGGTTCTTCGTGTAATTTCAGTTTTTACTTATCTGGAGGACGTTGAAGTTTTTAATTGATTTATTGTTTAAGGTTTGATGTTTGTGGAGCAATTTTGGAGTTGCCAGAAGTCTCTCTCTTGTAATTGGGAAATCGCCATGTATCTGACTTCGCAAGTGGATTATTTGATGTGGGTCATGGTTAAGGACTCTGTTCCATCTAGTGCAAATCAGGTGTTTGTATTTACGTGCAGTGGGTGGAGATTTAGTGTTGCTTTTGCCACATGAAAAAAATGCAGTAATGGCCGAGAACATACCACTAGTCTTCATGTGGATTTTTACTTTTGACTCACCAGGGAGAAATTTCATCATTGATGTGAGATGGAAGTTGAACACTGATTATATTTTTAATACATTGTCATGTATTTTATTCGATCATTTCACTCCTAAGTTTTGCTTTCAACTCAATTCATGGACAAGTCATTTGTAAGACATTACTTTTCATTTTCCTGATAAAGCTTTGCCTCATCTTGAAGTTATTCAATGAGGTTAATGTTAAAATTGGGTGGATCTTTCATTATTTAAGGCGTTTTGAGAGACATGGGAGAGTTGCCTAAATTTTGTACAGTAAATTTTCTGTTTTTCACCTGTGTTTTAGCTGGAGACAATGTAGAAATGCCAAGAGCCCTCCTTCTGTGGTGTAGGCATGGTAAATGATTTGCCTGTGAATATTTGTGGTGGGTGTTATGGTGATTGTCTGGCCTGTGCAGTCCATCATCTACTGATTTCATTATTTATGGTTCCTCATTTTCTGTAAGTCGATATTCTTTCAACAAGACATGTAAAGAGTACATGTTAGACTGGGAAGTAAGTAACATAGTGATGTATAAAATAGAATACTCAAAGTATAGTATCTCCACGAAAGTCAATGGAATTTTATCTACAAGTACTTTACACACTGCAATTTGGCCTATTACTACAGCCCTGCCGGCGGCTGGTGTAAGAGGGTTTGTGGTAAAGAGAGGAATAAAAAGGGGGGTGTCCATCCTTTACAAATTAGGTGCCTATACTAACATGCTGAGACTTTAAGAGTTGTATCCCCCACTTTTGAAACAAAAATAAGGAAAGTTTCTAAGTATTCATATATTTCCACTAGGGTACGATTTGAACGTGGGGAGAAATTATCATTTTTTTTCTGGGGCTTGCAGTAACATGAAAGTTTAAAGTTATTTTTTTCCCTTGTATGCCATCACACAAATTTTGTGATTACTTTTTTGCATCTTAACATTGCTTCTTCGATCATTGAATGGTTACTCCGTTCATCATTTTTAATTATATTTCAATTTAGCCTTCGGTGGAACCATATTTTTAAGGTTAATTAAAAAAAACAGAAAAGGTTTTGTTATCTTCCCAACCTCAGAAATTGCCAAGAAATACAGGGCTTTCTTTTAAAGGAAGTGTAAATATTGCAAACTCAGTTGATTACAAAAGTGTGTATGAGTTGGAAATCCACTCACAAGAACAACATTAGGGGGTGATGCTTTTTAAATATGTGCTGCTTCATTTCTCACTGATTCCCATAAGAATGCTTTGTGAATGCACTTGATAGGCTGGAGGGCCGTTCTTAATGCATGCTTACTTGTGTATCAAGAGTTTGATTCGGACTAATAGTGTTAGGTTAATGTTTAATTAAGTGGGCCTTTTGTGTTAGAAGCTTTTGCGAGGCATGCATGGGGGAGGTTTTCCTATTTTTTACAGACAGCCAGTTCTGTTTTTTCACTTATTTAGCCGAGGCAATGTAAAATGCCAAGAGCCCCTCATGGCAATGTATTTTGCCTGTGAATGTTGCGTTCTGGGTGTGATGGCGATTGTCTGGCCTAGTGTCAGGCATTCATAATAATATCATTTCATTACTTTTATGTTTTATTCTTGTGTGAATTAATCAATATTCTTCCAAAAGACTGTAAAGAAAGTTACATGTTAGACGGGAAGCTTTACATAGTGATGTTATAAAATAGAAAATCAAAGTTAATAGTAGCCCCAAGAAGTTTGGTGCATCTTACTGCAAGTACTTTACACACAGCAATTTGCCTACTGCTTCAGCTTCTGTCCGCGTCCACCTAATACAAGTTCATTACTTGTAATAGAGAGATAGTCTTTGTTACTAGTAATGGTTGTTTTTTTTTTCTTTACTTGAGTGTAACATTATTCTGATCAACTTTTATGTTATTTTTGACCTTTTGATGTCATTTTTACTGATGTACTTATCATTTGTGTATACTTTTCTCCTTTTCCCTTACTTTTTGCATATGTGGAGGCTGACTTAGTAGCAAGAAAAAAGCACAAAAAGTCCCCTTCCTTACCACCAATCTCGCCTTCTCTACTGTAGTCCTTTTGTTATGTTTTGGTGAGAGAGGATAAGGGGTCCATCTATTACAAATTAAGTCCTTTACTAAACATTCTGATACTTTTGAGAAGTTGCATACTGCACTTTGATCAGAAACATAGGAGGCATTTAAGTATTCATATATTTCCCCATAGGATTAGATTTAAACTTGGGAGAAATATGCTTTTTTCTTGCTTGAGGTTACTAAAGTTGAAAACGATTTTTTCTTTCTATGCATCCTACTGATTTTTTTTATTGCTTTTTGGCAGCTAACTTTCTTCTTTGATCATTGTTAAAGTTCATCATTTTTAAGTATATTTCATGTTTAGCCTTTGTAACAATTTTTGAGGTTTAATTGAAAAGTTATCTTCCATCCATCTGAATGTGCAAGTCAAACCTTTCCACAGAGAGGTAGTTTTTCCTATGGAACAAGCTGGTCATATTTAGAGCACTATAGCAGCCGGAAACATCTAGTAGACTTTGTTGCTATATATCACATTGTCAATAAGACAGCTTTCTTTAAGGAAAGTGTAAAAGATTGGATACATTTGATACAAAAGTGATGTAATGAGTAGAAAATCAAAATCAACAAAAGAACACAGTAAGGGGGTGATGCTTTAAAATCTGTGCGGCTTCATGTTTTCTCACTAGTCCATAAATGCAATTAGTGAAGTACTTGATAGGCTGGGAGGCCGTTCTAATGCATGCTGCTGTGTATTTCACACAGTTTGATTTCCAAACTAATAGTATGAGATTAATGCGTTATTGGTTGGGATCTTTTGTTGTTTTAGCTTTTGAAAGGGCATTGGATGGAGGATGCCTATTATTTAGTTGCGTTATTAGTAGGCGGAAATGTGTTTTAGTAGAGCAATGGTAGCAGTAAAGTTGCCCAGATCCCCCATTCTGTGGTGTAGGCATGGACATGTATTTGCTTGTGAATGTGTGGGTGGGTGTTGAGTGCTTGACCTGTTGTCAGTCATAATAGCATCATTACAGCTTTTGTGTATTTTCCCTTGATAAAGAATATGTTTCAACTTGAGGGAAAATATGTCTTTTCACTTTTGACTAGTGATGTTAAAGTGAAAAATACTATCCCTGCATGGCCACCATACTATAATGATATAACCAGAGTTTACGTGTGATACTTCCTTGTTCGTTTATTATTTTGCAGTTAGTGACTTGTAATACTCTTTTCCTACCTTCTGTTATATTTTGTTGTTTCCTTGAGGATAATGCACGCTCAAAGGTTTCATTTTTCTAGTTAATGTGTATGTCAAGATGTACCTGTTAACAGTAGAGGGGGTTTCAGAAGGATGGGGGGGGGGGGGAGGGATGTATCATGTTAAGCGATAGATCATGTGTAAAGTCCTTGGAGTTACAGTATGCAGAGTGTAAGTGTCTATTGTCCATGTGACTTGTTCTGTACATACAAATTACATTGAAATATGCTTAGCTTGCATTAAATACATACAGATGGGAAAACTTCCTACAGAAGTGAGTATGGATGAGAAAACAAAACTCAGCGTAGCATAAAATTAACAATAAATGGTTTATATACAAGCAGTACATTAATCTGCCACAGTGGCTATCCCAGTCTCTGTGTAAAATAACCAAGTTTTAACTGGTGTTGTTGAGTTTGTGAATTTAATAGGGACATTTATGTTGAGGAGGGGTGTTGTCTGTAAATTCTTGGAATCGAGTTTTTTCCTCGTATAGAGTTTTTGGGCCTTTATATTGTAACAGAAGATGTCCTATATGCTAAAATGTCTATTTTGTTCTGATGCTCCTAGAGCAGCACAGCACCCCCTGCATCCCTGGGGGGGCCCCATAAGTTTGAGAGGCCTAAGTCAGTCTTTACAGGGTGCATTCTGTCATTGAGTTCTGACCTTCCTCGTAATGCTGAACAGCGTCTTAGTCTAAACCATATAAGCACTTTTCTCGTGCCTAACTTTTAGTCAGGTTGTTGCGTTCTGCTTGATGTTTTCCCCCCCCCCCCCCCCCCCCCCCCCCCGTAGGTACAGTTTACGCTGTTTACACTTGCGGTTTTCCTTGCAACTGTTGCATGAGGCAGATGCATGGTGACAAAACATACCATGTTCAAATGTACCACAACTATCGAGCAATATGCTTTACTGGTGCAGTTTGGACATCGTGACAGAAGCAAGGAAAATTGGCATCGTTTCAAAAGCCCTAAAGAGTTCACCATGTTCCCATCCAGAGTTTTAGTTTAAGTATGTCTTTAAATCTGTCGTCTGGGGAATATTATGGTGAGCCAGAGACAAATTTTCTGTCCTAGTAATTGAATCAGTGACCAAGTGTATTATGCGGCACGAGTTCACTGTTCAGCCTACATATAGTATACTTCACATTGGTCACGATCCGACAAGATCATCTATTTGATTCATGATCTGATATGTAGAAGCAACATTTCATTGCAACCAGAACGGACAGTCATGTAATCAATCCATTATTTATAGTAGAAAAGAAATACAATTGAAAAAAAACACTTTTAATTGTAAATATTTTGCTTTTAGTGGAGTGACATGCGAATCCTGCCCAATTACGGTCTCAATTTTCCACCTGACAGAGACAAATATCTGCTAATGAGTCAGTTTCTGAAATTTTGGGGGGGGGGGGCGTGATCCCTGCCGCTCGTACGCCATGCCCTCCTATAATCTGGGAGATGGTCAGCAACAATCTAATTTGCTGGTTTCTTGAGTTTTGAAGACGTATTCCCCAGTGATAATGTGGTTGAAGGCAAACGGATACCCTTTAGTCCCCTCAATATTATTTCAACAAATGTAAATATTTGCATGCTATATAAACTACTCTTCAATGACTCAAACAAATATTTGGGGTGGGGACAAAACACATGTTCCCCTCCTTGCATTGCCATAAAGTTTGCTGATGTTTGGAGTATTAGACCTCCTGTTACTTGGTGGGAAAGGGAATAGCTTTTCGCCCCTCTAAGTAGTTTGTCAACGGCCGTATATTTTGATGCAATTGATCATGAGCAACAGTTTTCTGGTGCGTGAACACATATAGGCCCCTGATTTCTTAAATACAGACAGTCTCACCACAAGTATATTTTTAGTGTGGGGATATCAAAATTCTCAGTTGGTGACTGCTCTTGTTGATTGAACATCAAAGTTTGAAAATTTGAAGATTTCAGAGTAGCTCATCATTCCACACAAATCATAGAGAGTGCTTTTATTACATTTTCTGTCCTGTGTATGCTCACCATGACATGGCCTTAAGCATAACCAGGTTTCATCCTGCACAGGCGAGCTTCGTGGCAGTTATGGGAGAGCTAGGAGTTTCAGAGTTTGGGAGATTGGAACTGTCTGGGTTATGATGAAAATTAAGACATTCTTAAATCTCACTCAGAAATATTGAATGGATCTAATGTATACAAAACAACCTGGGCTGTTTTGCACTGAATGGGAATGCAGCCATGCAAATTGCCCCCACTGATGAATGTTTCCCACAGCAAAAAAATCTATCTTAAAAAGATATATATTGCAACATGTTTGATTGTGAGTTACATTTCTTCATGTCCTCGCCTTAATTATCTGTAATTGCTCGACTATTTTTTCCTGTTGCACTCTTGTTCAGGTCCACTCAACTACGCACACAGCTATCATCAGTGTTTGTCTTATGGGGGTCACTAAACGAATACACGGGTAATTCAAAGTAATTTTATTGATCAATTTTCCGAAACTCCTCTGACCACCCTTTTCTGTCATTTGTTTTCCATATCTACCCCCCTTCCCAACTCAGAAACTTGAAAAACCTTACTGCTCAACGATTTCTAGGGCTTCCCACTCTCGTTCTATGTACATCACACCCACAGTGACATCAAAGTTACTTCACCCAGCAGCATTTTGTGTGGCTTTCAAAGTTCCTTTTGGATAATCTGGTTGAAGTCCAAAAACAGTTTTTGAGAAATTGTTGAGAATGAATGTTTCCGAAAGCTAATTTTAATATATATAGGCCCTCTGTCAATTCTTTTACCCATTCCCAACATGTCCAAAATGATCGTTTCCAAAATAGCTAGGCCTAAGCTAGTTTTCATGTTAATGTACCCATTGCCATTTTGAGAAGTTAAAACAGGGAGCTGCCACAGAAGAAGATCCATCGAACCCAAACT